>JASCIV010000059.1:0-56537 GCA_030374735.1 Gracilaria caudata
GTGAGGGCGTAGAGAAAGAGTGGGTTGGACGATGAGGTTGGGGGAGGGATGGTTGGTGCGCGGGAGTGGATGGCAGGAGAGAGGTTCCAGGGCGGAGGGAGGTGCGCGGTTGGGGGTGGGGAGCGATTAAGTATGGCGGAACGCGCTGCGGGCGCGGTGTGGCGCGGTTTGTGAGCTGCGCTCGCTGCGCGCGGCGTGCGCGCGCGCGTGGCACGTACGTGTCCAGCGCGCGTGCGTCGCACGAAATCCGCCGGCACGCGCCACGGGGGTGCGTGGCGAATTGCAGCCGTTGCACGGTTGACAGACGGCCCAGGCGGCGCGAAGCACTTCGGGGCGCTGGCGAATGGCCCGGTGCCGCGGCGGAGATTCAGCACAGATTTTTGTAGGCCGGCGCGCAGCTGCACGCGCCAATGCGCATGCCATTGGCGCGCGCGGCTGTGCGCCGTCCGTTAGTGAACGACGCCGCTGCGGTGCAAATCGAGCCATATCTGATGCACGCGCCCAATGGATGCGCGGCTCGAGCGTATCTGCGGAAAATCTGAAGCGGCGCGCGCGACGCCGGCTCTGCGGGGCGCGCCTGTAACGCGCATGTAAGCGCTGGCGCGCTGCGAGCTCGCGCCGCTTCGCGCCTGAATCTCGCGCGTGCCGCTTCGCCGCCCAATCAGCGCGCGCGCGCACGCGGCGCGAATCTGCGCGCTCGAGTACTGTAGCGGCGCGGCGCCCCTTCCGTAATTGTTGCGGTGCAATGTAATTGCGCCCCTTCCGCAACGGCGCGCGTTTCGTGACTTACTGTACAAGCCAGCCTGTGCTCGCGCGTCATCAAATAATTACGGAACTGTCCGTAACAGGTAATTGTTCTGACTTACTCGTTCACACGTGCGCCACTTCCGGCGCTGGTTACACGATGCGTAATACACATGCGCTGCCACTCGCTCGCGCCCAGCTTCCACCCGCTTCTGTTTTCCTGCCGCTTTCGGCTCCCCGCTCTTCGTCACTAATGTTACAGCACGCCCCGCGCGAACGCCGCATCCACTAACATAACGCCGTCGCACAGCACAAGCTTCGCCACCGCGATCTACCGCTTGCCACCGCAAGAGCACCTCCCGTCTGTAAGTGCCCACCATTGATGCAGTTCATTACGTGCACTTGCCTCCGAGAAGCAGCTTCTCTCCACCCTTCGCACCTTGGCACATGCGCAATTCCCGATGCTGCTTGGCTGGCACTGCGCCACCCTGCTCACCACTGCCAAAAAGCTCCATACAAGCGTGCAACAGCTATCACACCGCCGCAGCGCCCTGCCTGATCTGCTCTCCCCCGTATGATACCTTCCTTGTTAAACAAAATTATTATTGCTTTTTTGCCATGTGTACAAGTCGTTCTGTCTGTCGCTATGTCGCAACATGTCGTGTCGTGTCTGTTCGCGTTTTGCCACCCTAGCTGTCAGTCCGGTTCGCAACCACAGCGGCTAGCTTCGCGCCCACCACAACAAGCCGCCAGCTCATCGCTCCGCGCCATCGCGCCCCGCGCTTCCGAGCCCTGTCGTCCCGCGCCGAACCGCCGCCCGTTTTGCGCACAATGTCCTCCTTCGAAGAAGCCCCGAAGCTCCCGCGCGAGCCCACGCTCATCCGAGACCAATCCTTATCCGTTAAGCCCGTCACCCCACCGCCGCTCTCCTCAGCGCAGTCTCCCCCATCGCCGCCGCCGTTCCCCGAATCCGTCCACGTCGCCGCTCACCCGCCCGCTGCGTCCAGTGCGCAAGCCGCTGCTTCTGCGGCTGCGCAGCACACCGAACGGTCCCCTTCTTCACCGCCGTTGCCAAAGATTTCTAGGGACGCCCCGAAGGAGATGCCGTTGCCGCCAAAGTTTCCCTCCATTCATGATGAGCCTGCTTGGACCAGTCCGCAATCCGCTCACACACCGCTTTCCACGCAAATGAGCAACGCGTCTCCGCTCGTTTCATCCGCCGCTGTCAATTCAGAAGCTTCTCCTTCACAACCCGTTCAAGACGTGTCTTGGAATCGTGCCAGTTCGGATAACCTGTCCGCTTCTCTGTCTCAGCCACCCGTTCAACCCGAGGAAGCCGTCGATGATGAACAACCAAAAGGGGTCCTAGCAAAGATTCTGGGTATGTGTAAACCCAAAAAACCTCCTGTTGATACCACTGAACCGCAGTCGCCTTCAAAGCCGCCGCTTCAAAAAGTGAAGGATATTGTGTGCAAGCTTCCAGATCCAACCTTAATCTTTGTGTTGCAAGCATCCGTCATTTTATTGTTACATACCTTTGTACCGCACGTGCTACGTTCATGGCCAGCAAGAATTGTCATTCCCTTGGTGTTAGTGCCTACTGTAGCCGTTACAGCGCTTTGGAGACGCACAATTGTCATCGCGAAACCAGGCAGAAGTGTGTTGTCTATCGTGAAACCCATACCGAACGCTGGGAAGATGGTCAGCATGGGCGAGACTTTGCGAGCGAGGGAGGCCGCTGTTATTGCTGCGGAGGAAAGCGTCAGAGAAGGTCAGATGCGTTTGGAGATGTTGAGAAAGGAGATTGAGGCTCGTTTGCCTCCTCAAGATTCCATTACCACGCTTCTGGAGAGCGATCAAAGAGCACAGAACGGCTCGTGACTTGCGCCACTACGTTTTCAGTCTTATCTCTGTTGACCATTCGTGTGTTGCTGCGTTGTTGAAAATGGACAATGTCACTCCGCACGCAACGGAAAGGCGTTCTGAATTACGGAAGGCGAGCCTAGATTGGTTCTGGTTTCGCCGCGTATGCTTATCTATCTACCGCTACTTGAAAGAGCACCGAGAGTTTTTCAATGCTGCAGAGTAGCAAAAACACCTTGTTTTCCTCGTGTATCCGGGCTGAGAAGCTCCAAGAGGTGAATGTCACCCCTCAATACCCGTACCATGGCTAAACCTCAGTCTGTGCGGATGCGCGAGGTGCTCAATTTTGATCACGTGTTAAATGAACCAAGATATTCATAACTGTACGTCATGTGCCTTGTAGCTCTGGTTAATAGTGATGGACGTGTGGTCGCTCCCCTCTGGGCCTCTAAACGTCACTGGGTCAGGCCCTGTCTTAACAAGCGCGTCAACGTCCTCTGTCGTGCCACGCGCATTGCCACAGAACCGGCCCCTCCAAAAAAGTTGCCCAAAGGCTGTACGTCATCAGTGAATCGCGGCGTGGGTCTTCCAGTATGTTACGCTCTTCATGTATGCCTCGCGATCAATTGGCACACCGCTCCCTCCCTGCGAAATAAGTTCGTTTCTCATCATTGTTATGGGATTCCTTTGAGGAAAGGGAGTAAGATAGCAAGGAGTCAGTAATGTGTGGTGCACCCCTGCCTTACGGCGCTTTTCGATCGCTCAAACAATCAGCAAAACTCACATTGGAATTTCGAAGGGCTCGGCCTGCCCTTTTACGCTTATAAGGCGCCATGGGGCATCATCCAGAGCTTCTGTTTTGCTCATGGCTTGATTTTCTTTTTGTATTTGCTCTCGACTATACACTGTAGAAACGCGCCCAAAAAGGGTGCAAATTGTGCCTTCGTCGGTTAGATTTCACGTCTTAGATGAGCTTGAACCGTGTCTCAACGTACAGATGAGGTCAAGATATTTAGAAACCGGGGGAGAAACTTTTTCGCCAGGGAAAAAGCGAACAAGAACCGGAAGCTCCCTTTGATTACGGGCCTCATACGAAGTCTTCAGCAAATGTTCGTTTTGAGGTGTGATCTGCATGGCTCCATCATGTATGGAGTCTTCGAAATTGGGCATGAATATATGCTTGCAAAACGGAGCATAGCCATCAATAAGAACGGGTCGGTCTTTGAATTCATCTTGCATGGCCTTTCGCTGTTCGTAGTATTCAAGAACTTTGTTCATAAACTGCTCTTTCGGCAGTTTGATCTTTGTGCCACCATAGTGCGGATCGTCAAACTGTCGATGTGCGAATGAATCTAAGGAAATGTCTGGCATGGTGCGCGGAGAAGAGCAAACGATTCTTCTCGCAGCGCGCAGCATCAACTCTGTGGCTCCGAGGCAGGTACAGAGACGGATTGCTTGTCTCGCCGCCAATCTGCTCTTTGCGAACCGTGATTCACGGTTACAGCAAGCGTGACTTTTCGTTATTGTTGAATCGGCGTATACCTACAAAGGGTAACAAAAGTGCCGTTGCCAACCTGAAGGTCCTCGTTGCGATCCATGATGCTGCGCGCTTCTGTCCCATACGAAGGTAGGTGCACCAGCTGCAGGCGCGCGAGTTGGAATCTCTCGGCGAAGAGACTTCAAAGCAACTAACATAACTCTACCCCGCCTTGCCGCTATGAAGGTACAAGGTTAGCCCTCGAGGCGCTCTCGGTGGAACTCAGTGGAAAGTGTGCACACGAGAAGAGGCGGTCGGAGCGACCAGTCGCCATGTAAATGGTTGTTGCCGGGCCCCCTTTGCGTCGATTTGTTTCTACACTTAACTGCAAAGCTTTGACCGCGCGCACCAATACCACTCGCCGACCTGACTGCAGCCTTTTTCTTACTCATGATAGCCCCCTGCTGACAAGAGCAAAACAAACACTCACGTAATGCAGCGAAACAGCGACAACAAGTTGACGAGAGCACGATCACGGAAGAGCTTGGCCACTTCGTGGTCGAAGACGATCGGCAGTGCCGCGCCCTTCTTTGCTGTGATTGTGCTTCTATTCCTAACTGCCGTGTACTACAGCGCCATCCGCTCCCACAATGTGGAGCTGTCTTTTGATCAGTTGTCGGCGTTCGAGAGACAAGTCACAACGGTTGGCAACCGATCAATCTACTTTGGAGAAGCAGCTCGTGCCGACGACATGCTCACTACTCTAGAGCGACATGCATGGGCAAAGGTAGCGTCCAAGGTAGACTATGTGGCGTTTGTGTACGATGACCTGTATCGAATGATGAGCGAAGCTTGGTTACAGCAAGTAGACAAGGTGCTCAAAGAGAGCAGCGTCAAAGGGTATGGAATAGTTCTGTTCTCTTGTGGATGCATAATCCCAAACGTACTCTTCACCGAAACCGACATGCGCTTTGACGGCTATGAATGCTTGATGCTACCTGGCTTCGTGATGAGTCATGAGTACGTTCACTTCAGGGATATCGGCGTACGGAAAACGCGCTGCCGCAATCGCGAGGTCGTGATGAAATCCAGCTGGTACGAGAGCAACGGGTGGAAAGTGGAAGAAGCCCGACGGGAGCACGAAGAACTGCGATTGAAGATGAGTATGGTGGATGGCGAGTACGGCCCTTAGCCGGCCCTTAGCCGTAATTAACGAACGCTGCGAGTTGGGACACGGTGTGATTATCATAGTATGATAACCGAATGTTTTGTAACATGAAGGGGCGCGAAGAAGAGGAGCGCCGGGACCACACGTTCGAATAGTATTATTTGAACTAAACGGAGAAAAAGAGAAGCCGATAAGCGCAGCGCACATTTGTGAGCGGCAAGTGGCGAACGGATGGCGCTTCGCGGGAGGGGACAACCAGACGTTGATGGTGGCGGCGACGCGCGGGCGCTGTGAACGGCTGCGGATGCGGGGTGCAGCGTACAGGGGGCCCGGCGAAGGTAGGCTCTTTTATTATCATTGTCTGCGACGCGGGAATGCGGCTTGCAGCGCGCGTATGATTGTGCGGACCGTGTGCACGAAGCATGCATCTCGGTCCGAGATTGGCGGCGGCAGTTTCTCGCCGACGGTCCACCGTGCTCGGCGGCACGACGGCACCACAGACCAGCGTGGTGGTAATGCGTCGCTGCGCCGTGCGTGGAAGGCGCACAAACCAGCGAACGAACCAGCGCGGCGAGCGGCCGAAGGACGCTGTCGGCTCCGCTCGTGTCGGTCGTGACGTGGGGCAGGCGCGTGGGCACGTGCGACGCGTGCGCGCGGCACGCGCCAACCAACGAGCGAACCATGGCGGCGCAGTTGCTCGCGCCGTCGCATGCCATTCGTCGCGCTCTTCGCCTTTACGTCATTTCTTCAAGCACAGCATTGTTTCCCACACGCACCACCTCGCCCTGTTTTCTACCCTCGATTAACAGTCACAAACGAACTTCCCCGTTGCCATTCCATTTATCATAAAGCGCCGCGCTCGCGGTGCCCGTGCCTCTGCCTGCTAACCGCACACAGCATTTCTGCTCTTCCCGTCCGCTCCCATCCCTTCCTTCCCCCTCCCCCGTCCCTAGCCGTTCCCAATTGGACTTGCTTCGTGCCATGTCCGTGCCGTTTCTGCTGTCGGCCGCTTGCTTGTCGGTGCTGCTGACGCTCTGCGCCGCCCAGGAGCGCGTACTCATTGGTGAGATCAACACGGTAGAGCATGACGTCAGCGGAACTGTGTATGCTGTCAACGACCGAACACTGGAAATTGAGAACTTCAATTATGACGGACAAGGGCCAGCTGTCGTGTATTGGATAGACCGTGGTAACTCTGCAACAACAGAGGGCGTCATTGCTCCGGAGTTAGACAGTTGTGACGTCATTGGACAATTGCCAGCATTCGACGATGCGACAGTTCGTATCGAATTGCCTGATGGTCTTACTCTGTCCGAAGTTGGATACTTCTCTATTTGGTGCGAGGTTGCCGCTACATCGTTTGGTGGTCTTGAAATCGATGCAAGTACTTTTACATCTAGTCCACCAGAGGCTGAGCCCCAATGTGCACAGTCACAGTCATTTCCCGTTCGGGAGGGCTACAGCTGTGAGTCGCTTTCCTCGTCATACCAGGTGCGCTGGCAGCTTGATTCAGACAACCAAGCAGTCAACATTGAACTTGTTGCCGTTCTTCCTGAAGACAGGTACATGGGCTTTGGTGTCAGTGGTTCCGACCAGGAGACTGACATGGTTGGCAGGTAAGTGTTTCTCAATGGTGGCCTTTCTACTACGTGTTCTTCCAGTCTCATGAGATCTAACCGGTGTTTTATGTTCACAGTGACGTTGCCATTGCGTACAGGCAAGGAGAGCAGTACTTTGCCATTGACTATCACATGAGCTCGCGGGAATCATGCTCAGCAGGACAGGGCGTTTGTCCAGATGTGGAGCGCGCGCCTAACAACGGAGTGAATCATATCTCGAATATTGAAGGTGAATCTGAGGGAAACGTCGTTCGCATCTCGTATACTCGACCTATTGCTGCAGAAGACGTTGACCTAGATCGTCCGATCAATACTGATGGTCCTACATTTATATCTTGGGCAATAGGTCCGTTGGATAGTCAGACTACCCAGCCAAGGTTTCATGGACCCATTGCAGATCTCGACTTCCCCGGTGAGGATGTGGAGATCGATTTCAACCGCGATGCACAGAACAGCTGCAGCGCTCTTGAAGGGGTCAGTAGTGACACGACCACGGAAAGGCCTTTGCCGTTCGAGAGACCTGTGTTCGGAAACGTCACTGAGTTCACCGCACGTATAGGGCCAAACGGTGGCGCGAAAGGTGTCGAAGCTCTCAGGGACGATGCATGGGGTATTGCATGGTATATATCACCAGCGGGATCTGTGGGAGAGGACGTCCTCATCCCTGCGATTGGCGTCGAACGTGGAAAAACGTACCGGTTCAGTGTTTACGGAGGTGATCCTAGTATCCCAAGCTACCATCCGTTGTACATCACATCCAGTCGAAGAGGTGGGTACAAGGCTGAAACACCAGAGAATCGATTGAATGAAACCATTTATGCCGGCATCAACATAACGGGTCGGAATGACTCTGGAGTCTTCGATTTCGAATCAACCGCTGTTGGAGCGCTCTGTGAATTCAAAACTGATCTCCTAGATACTTCGAATATAACATATCAGCAGTATTATGACAGTCTGGATACCTCATGTACGCAAGACGAGAACATTACGAGGAATGCGGGTGAACTGGTGTGGACAGTCGCTCCAGACACTCCAGATCTTGTATACTACCAATGCGTAACGCATCCACTACTGGGCTTTGAGATTCGTGTGTTTGACGAAGGGAATGTGGATTTTGAAACTTTGCGGGATGCCAATTTTGGTGGTCGACTGCCGACTGACGATAACACAGATACAGTCTGTACTGTTACTGTGGACAATGAGGAAGTTTCTTTTCAGGGTTGCTCTGAAATCGATGAGGAGTCGGAGTTTACGGTGTTCTGGAATATCGATGACGACGAAATTGAAACTTTGATTAGAGTGCGCACCGATGGTTACGCTGGGTTCGGCTGGGGCTACGACAGTATGATTCCTGGTAACGCCGCAATTGTGTACAGGACTGACGACAGTTCGGCTGCAATCAGTGATTATCAGTTGAATCAGCAGAACACACAAGGTGTGCAGCCCGACACAAATCAAGACCTGACGAATACTGCAGCATTCGTCGATGGTGACTTCGTGATTGGAAGGTTTACAAGGAGGTTGAACGTTGCCGGACTACCCGTTATTTCAGCTGACGGTGAGACGAATGCGATTTGGTCTGTTGGTGCACGACCGAATTCGCCAACAACTTTGCAACAACATGGTTCTCGAGGTTCCGCAACAATCAATCTTGCGCGGGGCTCCGCCACCACGAGTGGATCCGGTCCGTCTACATTCTTTATTGTACATGGTGTATTCATGGGACTTTCGTGGTTATTGTTTGTACCGACTGCGATCATCACGATGAGGTACTTCAAGAAATACGATCCAATCGCGTTCCAAGTTCATCGTACACTGAATGGTACGGCCGTGATTTTGGTGGTTGTGGCTTATTTTATGGGAATCGCTCGTGGTAACCGAGCAGAAAGAGCGCATTTGATTATCGGCTCGATTGTGTTCTCTCTGGCTGTATTGCAAGGACTTGGAGGGCTATTCCGGCCGCACAAGGGTACTCCTGCGCGAAAACCATGGTACTTTGGGCATGCTCTCATGGGAAATGTGGCTTGGTCCTTGTCAGTTGCGAACGTGTTCATAGGAATTAGGATAATCACAGATCAGGGCGGCTCTGGAGAGAGAGCATGGTATGCAGTAGCGGGTATAGTTGTCGGAGTTGTGTTACTCCTGCATATCATGTTGAGTTTATTCCCACATCGATTCCCAACAAGGATTGATGAAGATGCGGAGGATGTCGAAGAGAAGTTGAAGGCAGTACCAGATGACCCCACACCTTTATGTGCTGGGGTCGAAAGCATATAGAGGGCAAAGAGGTAATGTGTGGTTTAATTCATTTATCGGTCGGCTTCAACTGAAATGCAGTACGCGTTGTGGTAAGCAGCCTTTACGTATTCCAACTCACATGCGTTGAGAAAATGGGGCGCATCAAAGCTGAATCTTAACAGTTCACGGCTTGTAATCTCACCGTACGAGTACTCGTGCGCAGAGCATTCTGCCTTAAGAAGACAAGGGAGTATGAAGAGAAGTATGTGGAAATAAAACCAAAGAATTTCTTTCTCTGAATCGCAGTCGTCGCCAGCTCAAGAAGATTACAGTTGTAACGCCGGTAGCGTCTACCCTTCGAAGAAGAGCCGCCAGGGTGAAGTTAGCCAGTCAAATCGTGGGTGTTGAAATTTCGGAATGCGTTCAGAGTATTGACGTCGAACGGGACCCGTCCCGACGGGCCGTCGCCCATGGGGGTGCAGGTGCGGTGCGGGAAGCGCAAAGCACGTGACGATTTGTCCAAGTCACCAATCACGCGATGGCGGAATATCTGTGACAATCTCATGCGCGCCAATTCTGCGCTCGCCGCGCAGAGACCGCGCAGATCTTGCCACCAAATGCTACCCTTGGTACTGTAGCACATGTGCCATCGCCGGATCCGTGCATAAAACCATTCTGTTTCCCACCTAGATTTCGCCGCTCCGGCTCCTGGCTCTCCCCCGTCCTCTCTCCCGCTCTCTCTCCCGCTCTCTCTCTCTCTCTCTCTCCGGAGCCCGCCTGCGTGTCGCATCCTCCCTCCCAGCGCTTCCGTCCAGCGGATCAGTTCCACCCGCAATGGCCACACGTCTTCTTGTTGCCCGTCTAGCCGCGCGTGCGCTTTCTACAGCCGTAACTTCTACGCCTGCCTCAAGGATTTCTCGCGTGGCTACTTCGCGGACCTTTGAGGCGGCTACGGCTGCCACACGCACTACCACTGCGCTCACGTGCGTCGCAGCTGTCGGTTTGGGGGCGTCCGTTGCGTACGCTGCTTCGCCGCTCGATGATGCGGTTAGCAAGGAGGATATTGCGGCTGTTGCTGCCGCCATTCATGATATGCTCGACAACGACGATGAGGATCTCGGGCCTACGCTTGTGAGGCTTGCGTGGCATGCCAGTGGTACTTATGATAAGGAATCTGGCTCTGGCGGTAGTGAGGGTGCCACAATGCGCTTTAAACCGGAGAGCGAACATGGAGCCAACGCGGGGTTACATGTCGCCCGGAACGCTCTGGAGCCTATTAAGATTCTCTTCCCAAACTTTACGTGAGTTGGCCGCTGATCGATTCACATTTTTACAGATCGTCGAGGCACAGTTAAGATACTGACATAAACGTGGTCTATCTCTTATGTCATAATGTTTATCTTTCTCAACTGCGGCTTCATCGGGAATCCAAATGATCTGAAAAGATACTCTGATCTGTGGACGGTACGTTTGCGTATGAAGATTCGTGCGAGCATGACAAGCGATTTGATCCATATCTGACAAGTGGTTTGGGTGGAATTTGTTTTCTGTAGTTAGCAGGAGCCGTAGCTATTGAACACATGGGCGGGCCCAAGATTGTATGGAGACCTGGCAGACGCGATGCGGCAGATGGAAGTGAGTGTACTCCAGATGGTCGTTTGCCTGACGCCGACAAGGGAAAAGTCGGGGCAACAATTCGACATGTTCGTGAGATCTTTGACCGACAAGGATTTGACGATCGTGAGATGGTGGCGCTTATTGGCGCTCACGCTCTGGGAAGATGTCATACTGATCGCAGCGGATATACTGGCCCCTGGACGCGTGCCCCAACTACTTTCTCGAACCTTTACTACAAGGAACTTTTGGAAAACATTTGGACTCTGAAGAATTGGGAGGGCCCGGATCAGTTCGAGGGTAAGTTTATCGAGTGGATGTGTGGATTGTTGGTTTGGCGCGTTTGAATAGAGCGCGTTACTAATTACTTTTCTTGATTTTGTGATGTCTGTCAAACCATGAAACAGATCCTACTGGCGATTTGATGATGCTTCCTTCCGATATGGCACTACTTTGGGACAAAAACTTCAGGAAGTATGTGGTGGAGTTTGCTGACAATGAAGAGGAATTCTTCAAGGCGTTTGCTTCTGCATTCCAAAAGCTGGAGGAAAATGGGGTGAAGGCATTTAAGGGAGTGGGGGGCACAGGAAAGCCTTGGTACAAGTTTTGGTAGCTCAACACTATAGAATCTATATGTGATGAGAAAACAACGTCAGAATGTTTTGCGCGTCGACTCGGAAGCGGTAGTGCGGCTGGATAGCGCTAAGAATGCCACTGAATTGACTGGGTTGATACATTTCCATAGACGTGAGTTTCTACTAGGGATGTACGGCGCATCGAAAGGTGGATTCACCTCAAAATGAAACTATAGCGCACTGCGAAGGCTTTCCTGGCATGCATTTTTGCAGACAGCGCGAATGCTAAAGGATAAATCCTAGGATTTCACGAATGTGGTGCGAAAGTAGCCCTATACCAAGGGGAAGTCACCTTGTTGAGCGAGAGCAAGCCCGACGGTGGACGAAGACAGAGAAGAGGGGCCGGTCGAGCGTGCACCTGACAGAGCGCAAATTTGTACGGCCAGCAAGGACGTCTTCGTCATGAGTTGGCGGCAAATGCGCCAATGCCGCGGCGCCAAGTGGCCATGGCGATTCAAGCACGCTGACTGCATGGCGGCAGCAAAACGGCACGTCAGCGTTACACTGCCGCACCTAACGTCGAAACGCTGCAACGCCTGCATCGCCTCCTGACGGTCGGCGTCGCACTTGCTGCGGTCTCCGCCTTCCCTGCACACCGCTTCAAACCGCCTTTCGGTCCATTGCCAGCGCTCGCCGTGTTCAATCATAAGCTGCGGTTGTCCCCCAAATGGCTCCGCCAGTGGCTTCGGAAATCGCCTACGACTCGAAGACCGTTTTGCGCCGTCTTTGTACTCGGCTCGACAACAAGACATGTTTCGACTGCTCTGCGAAGAATCCGACATGGGCTTCAACTCGCTTCGGCGTTTTCATATGTCTTGATTGCTCCGGAAGTCACCGTAATCTCGGAACTCATATCACTTTTGTTCGGTCGGCCTCAATGGATACTTGGTCAAAACAAGACTTGTCTCGAATGGTCAACGGCGGAAATGCAAAGGCGAGGAGATTTTGGAAGGACCATGGTTGGCATGATTTTTCCGGCTTTCATGCTGACAAGTACACTGGTCGCATTGCCAACTCGTACAAGTCCACTTTGGAGCGTCTTGTTGCTCAAACTTCCTCTGAAGCCGATGCTTCACAACTTGCCAACGCCATGGCCGCGGTGTCCGTGGCGGAGCAACCCCCAGCTCAATCCACTACTGTGAAGATAGACCCGGGTGTCTTGAAGGAAACCCAAGCGCAGACCACTGTCGTCGTTCCACCCAAACCGAAGCGCCCGTCATCTATTACCATTTCCGCCCCCGTCGCTGCAGATGCGTCTATCACTTCCAGCAGGAGACCCACCAGAAAGAGCGGTGGTTTGGGTGCTAGACGGAAAGCTTCTACCTCTAAGAGTTCGACCACCTCCATCGACTGGACAAAAGTAGGATCTGATGTACCACCTGGACCACCGGTTCCAAAACTTCCACCAAAACCAAAAGGCCATCCTGAACCAAAGGAAACGAATGTTACATCCATGAGTTCCGAGCAGTTTGCGGAAAGATTCCGCGGTAAGAAGGCTATCTCATCAGATGATTTTGCACCTCATAACGGCACTACTCAAGATTATTCGCAACGTTATGCAAACGTTTCCACTCTCTCTTCGTCAGACCTATTCCCGCCACACTCTTCATATTCTTCTAATAATCCTCCTGTTGAAGATGGACTTGCAGGTCTTGCGGATGATTTCATCAGAGCAGCATCAGAGGGAGTCGCACAGGCTGCCGACGAAGTTTCTACCGCTTTTTCTGATTTTCTTAACAAAGGCTACGCGTAAACGAGTCATTCGCCTTGTGTGCCGTTCAGTCTGTGTAACGCAACTAGCTGTTTAGATATAATGGTGGGCCGACGAAGACGTGGCACGACGATTAACTTGCACGTCACACCGATATACGAACGAATTGGTTTGATGTTCTTTTCTTGTTCTTTGTTGTCTGTGTCGAGGACGGCTTTCGCTGGAAACGACATCCCTGATTATCATCCTCCTGCCCACATCAATTTTGCCAAACTCTGTGTGTGTATCGTGTACGGGGTAAATTCCTCTTGGAGTTATATTCTTATGTGTGCTATGCTTTGCACAGAATGTAACAGAGCGCATCAACGTGATCGTCATGTGTCGCTTCATTGACTTGTGCAAGGTCTGACATTCTTCTGAATATCGTCCTTGAACAGGGGCGCCCTGATCTGAATTTCTGGTGCTTTCTTGATTCAGAGGGACGAAAGTGACTCCAACTCCAGACAATGAAGTGGGACAGTTATTCATTCCGACACTGAAAGGGTGATTGGGGTTTGCGTAGTTGTTTAATGGTGAAGTAACTGCGCATATCTATATTTGGTCCTCGTCGGCGACAGACGTCTGCGCATAATCCCTTGTGAGCACTGACTGGAATCCAGTACGTTAGTCTTGCATGTTTCTACTCCAATATATACCTATAGTTTGCTCTACTCAAATTATAATGTGTTTCTCCTCCTTGCTTCACGCTCATCGTCTACTGATGCCATACGTGCGATTGGATCTCGGAAAGGTTCCACGTGCTGTTTCCGATAGTGTGCAAGAATGGATTGACGAAGCCCTGACATTCTTGTAATGTTACGAATGACGCACAACAAAAGGTAAGGGTTAACGAAGGGTTATCCTTAACCCTGTTAACCTTTCCTCATGCATATTTTTGGGATGCCAAAAGTACGAAGGTAGCGAACGCTAACCCTTGTTAGCACAGTTGGAGACCAGTCAATCGCAACGATATCTGTACAAACCGCAACCTTGGCGCCTCCACCTCTCGCCACGCTATTCAGTCTGCCCTTCTCTACCCTGCACCGCGCCTCTCTCCGTCACCTTGTGGGCGCGCGTCATCATCTTGCCGCGCCTCTTCAGCGTTGCTTCTCCCCTCTTTTCCACTCGTTTGCTCTTCCACACGGTAACCCTACTTGGCTCGTCCGCTTTGCTTCGCTTTGTTGTTCGTCATCTTGTTTTGTCTGCGCAAAGATTCAGCAGCTTTGCTTCGTTTCTGCTTCGTTTCCCTCATTTCCTTGTAGCGCCACTACGCCTTCACCATGGACTCCCTACAGGGCCGCTGGAAAAGCGAGCTGACCAAGGACGACCGTATCAAAGTCTGTCAACACATCCTAGACAAATTAGTCGGTACGTCGTGGTCTTCTTGCTACAAACATATTCTTTTCCATGCCTACTAACATTTTTCTGCTCCTATACTCCACAGAGGCTTGCCCACCTAATTTCGATCACGAAGCCCTCAAAACTCGAACCCGTCGCTTTGAAATGGGCGTATTTCAGACAGCCGCCAGTCGACAGGACTACCTGGAACGAATAGCTGAGAGTCTTTCTCAAATCGAACAAATGACTTGGAAACTCAAATGGACCAAGGAAGACCGTGACAACATCTTCCACCACACCGAAGACAATCTAGTCGGTACGTCATGGCCCTCTCTTCACTGCAGATGTCTTCTTTTCATGCCTATTCACCTTTTCTGCTTTCATCTTCCACAGAGGCTTGCCAACCTACTTTCAATCACGAAAATCTTGGAGTTCAAAATCGTCGCTGCGGAATGGGCACATCTCAAGCAGCTACCAGTCGTCAAGATCGTGCAGATTGTCTTGGCGACTGGCACGCAATAGCTGAAGTTCTTAGCCAAATCCAAGAACGAGACTGGAAACGCCAGATGACCAAGGACGACCGTATCAAAGTCTGTCAACACATCCTAGACAAATTAGTCGGTACGTCGTGGTCTTCTACCTACAAACATATTCTTTTCCATGCCTACTAACATTTTTCTGCTTCTACACTCCACAGATGCTTGCCCACCTAATATCGATCACGAAATCCTTAAAACTCGAACCCGTCGCTTTGAAATGGGCGTATTTCAGACAGCCGCCAGTCGTCAGGACTATCTAGAACGAATAGCTGAGGGTCTTACTCGAATCCAAGAACAGAGTCAGCGCGCTTAAGCCAACCCAACCGCTGTTCCTGATTCAACAGCAAGTTACTCGTGTTGCCGCTGCAGCAGCTTCAGCTGAAGCTGCTGGATCTTTATTTACCAGCTGATGCGAATTCGCTACGCACTCGCCCTAGAGAGACACCGAACTCAATGAAACACTAAGAAATCTACAATTGAATGCATGGAATCTAAAGAGCAAAAGGGGGGGGGAGGAAGGCCGTAAACGAAGTTTACAAGTGCTTTTGCGCACAATAGCTTATGCAAATTTGAACGGAATGCATACAAACCAGCCCCAACCCCGTATCCAATCCATCGTTCTCAGCGGGCAAGATTACAAAACCAAACCTCTTTGGACAGCTACTCAAAACTGCACAGCGACCCACGTCCATGGCTTCTATCTCTTTCTAATATGCCTACTAATATCATCCGCCACCGCCTTTTACTGAACATCCTACTCTATCGTCTGCTTCTTTTTCTTGTTTATTATGAGAGCTGCTCTCTAATTCCTACCACAACTGAGCAGCACCTAGAGGTACTTCTCTCTCCTTAAAAAGGCCAGAATTCGCCATGGCGCTTCCACTATCAGCTCTCTCTAAGCGACCTCTGTCGGTACTCTCGACGACCACGGAAGACATCGCGTCGTTCCGGCTAGCGGTTATTAACGGACAACGAAAAATGACATGCTCGCAGTCTTTCTTGACTCTCAACGCACAATCGCAGCGCAGCATTTTGTTCTCTAGGCAGCTCGCCATCGGGTGCAGCTTAGGCGTGTGCCCAGTGCAGAACTGTGCTAATGTCCCCTCTGCATTCCTGAAAGCCAGTAATCTTTCCTACTCTCATCATCTTCCGGAAGCAACCCACGATTGCTATCGTCTGCGTTACCTCGATCCTCCACCGCCGCTTCAAGTTGCGCATTCTACTGTAGTTATTGGGAAGGGGGAGGGAACATGTATGGACAGGGCTGGGTAGGAAAGAGGCGCCAGAAGACACTAACTCGGACCAACTTTTGTACTGCCCAAATGGGTCTTCGGACTCCGTTAGGTTTGTAATCAATTTGAACAACGGCTCAACTCGAGATAAGGCACCATGTGCAGCGACTGCAAATGCAGTCCATCATCGCTCTCGTTCAGTGTGAAGAACGCATATCTGTTCTGTGTAGACCGCTCTATCGGAATAAGAATCCTGGAATCGTGTAATCTGCATATGAATAAGAATAGTCATGGGCCATCAGATATTGATTCAATGGTTGCCCTATGGTTGGTACAGTATATCTTTCTGGCACCACCTCAACGGCGTGAAGGTTAATTCCGCATATAAAAGGGGCGACGTATTCAGTCTCGGGCTTTACCAGTGGTAATCTGCACGGCAAACCTCTCTAGCAACCGCGCAGAGTCGCCTATGGATATGGAAGAACGACGATTCGTCAAAAGGGTGGTGGATTAGGACCTTGCATTAGTGAGAACGAGACGCCGCCTGTTATCACAATAGCACTATGTCGTTGAGTTAGATAGGGAGGAAGGCGTTTGTGGAAGACGGAGCGATATGTAAGCAACTGCGGTGGAAGATAGTTGCGAGATTGTCCATTACCCAAGGTCGAATTGGAAGGAAAAGGGAGAAAGACATGCGTGTGTTCACAATAGGCTTCTCTCGCTCTCTATTTGCCTTTGTATACGCACACAGGCCTAATTCCGACTTAGTGTGGGAAATTGACTTCAAAGGTTCGATATGGTTGGAGAGGATGAGACCGGCTTGTGACGGACTCTCAAAGTCTAATGGAAAGCTTGCCTACGGCTCCACGAAATCAGTCAAATACAATGCAGGATCTGTCAAGAATTATGTGTGAAGTAACACTCTTTGCAGTCGTTTGTCCGGCTGATGTATTTTGGGTGCCGTGCCATTGCGAAGGGCATCGAAATGATTTGGTTGATAGGCTAACAAAAGAGGCACTACATTCGCCAATTCAAAGTCAACTGAAAGTGCCAATTGACTTTCCTGATGGGAGCAGGGGGTTGAATGTGTCCAGCGGTTCAAATCGTTTCTTATGGAACTCCCACAAATGGTAAACGAAATTGTGAGACAGAGAGAAGTTGAAGTTGCTGTTTCACAGCTGTATGTAGGACAAACGCCATCATTGCATCCTTCTGGCTCAATTCTGACTCCAAGAAGGATGTGCGATTGCGGATCAAATGTGCTCAACGAAGTGGACCACTGCTGGCTGCGCTGTCCATAGAAAACAATGTCAAAAACGTTGTGCTCGTCAACTTCTCGTGAAAGAAAAGAACATACCGCGGCTGAACTTATCGTTTAACGACCAGGTAAGGTGTTGGTTAGGCCTAGTGTTGGCCCTAGTGAGAGAGCGATTCCATGCTGAGGGTTAATCTGGGAGCCCAGTAGGTTCATTAGTTCGATATGGCGAAGGTACCTTCGGTAGTAGAAGGTTGACAACTACTGATACAGAATCGATACTATCGATACAAAGTCGTGTGCCATAGCTTTTGTGGAAAGGAGAGAAAATCGACGCAGTGGTCCAACTCGCAGACCGCCTTGGAACAGTGCAAGAAGACGACCATCTAGTATCGAAAGTGGTAGAGCTTCGTGTCACAATAACACTCTCATCCCAACCTCCAGCGCCTTCTTCCACGACTACACTTTTCTATATTATGCGACCAGCGGGTATCAATCGTCGATGTTTTGCGAACGGCCCTTGTGAAGAAACCATCAGCCGCGATCCCCGTGCTATCAAACAGATCCTAACATCATCCGGAGAGCTACGGGGGCATATTATTCCTGAGCCAGTGAAGCAGCGGTCTCTCTGAAGAGTCGCAGCCTTCAAATTGCCTCACATGAAACGTTCTCAAGTTCTCCATACGACAGATGTCGTTCCTAGTCATATCATGGACGCGCAATGCCTCGCAGCCACTGAACACTATCCCGGATACACCTTTAGTCTGGAGTTCGACAACCTCTTGCTCGAAGAAGTTCATCGATGTAGACTCTACCATATCTGCACTGCGAAGCAATTAGAATCGTTTGAGATTCTTCTGGACAACTTTCTTGGTACAAAGAAGCTTGGGTTGATCGAGTTCAGTGCTCTCCATGGAAGATACCTCCAGCATCAAGATTATCCGACAGTTCTACATCTGCAACATCGCTACGTGGCACTGCTCCAATCACATGAACATCACCGCGGTTGGACACCTAAGTCGACTGAGATAGCAAGTCTTCTTCGCAGACGAGACAAGTTCTTACGACTGTTGAAGCAGCAAGTGCAGAGGAACAATATCGAAGTGGCATGTTACAACCCCTATAGGCCCCATTCTGAAATGAATTCAGAACGCAAATCCCCTCTCGCAGTGAACGCGGTCAGGGGTCGAAGAAGAGGTGCTCCGAAACTGGGTCGAAAACCTCTAAAAGACAAATCGGTCTACATAAAGCTCCAAGGCCAGCACAAGGTACCCACCCCGAAGAAAAGCTTACCGCCACGAAAAGCAAGGAAGAATGTCTCGTACGCGGAAGAAGTGATTGTCCACCTGGATTTTCCACAGCCTGAACCTTTCGAGAAGCACTCAAAGGCATTTCTTCAAGAATCAGGTACTCGTTCAGCTAATAAAGTCAATTTGGGGTGTCGAAAGCGCGAACACGCATGTCCTTCAAAACCTTTCCCGATACCGTTGAATGATTCTCAAGGCATTGAGCCCAGCAGACATGAAAGCCCTTCGGCTTCCCAACCCCATCTCTCGCCAAACGGGTTATCGGGTATTTCAAAACCATACCCTCAGACGCACCTGGCTCGATTCAAGAAAGATTTCCTGACTGGTTGTCGAAGAGAAGTGCTGCACACGCCAATCGATTCTTCGCGTTTCCTTGGCAATCGAAGACCCACAAATGCGCCCATTGATGTTCACAACCCTGCCAACATCCAGACCGTCATTGAGGGTGAAGATGTGCATGCGAAATGTGCAATCAGTTCACCCCCGGAGACAGGTCACGCAACCATAGCGAGAAACACTGAAATTGATAAGAAACTCGAAAACATGGAGGTGCTGCTTAGAATCTTTAAACAAAACATAGAAAACAAAGTGAATGACATAGAAGGACAAATGCGTATCTTCGAGCAAGTGGTTCGAATGAATATAGCAGATATGCAGTCGGGCCAGCGGACTGACATTAGAACCACACGGTTGGAGATGAAGGAGATGCACTCAGACGTGCGAAAATACATGGAGAATATGTGTCTTGAGATGGGAAAAGCTTTGGAGTCAAAGATAGACGTTGGAATAGAGACTATGCAGGCAGAGATGCGAAGAAGTACGTTTGGTAAGAGCTTAAGAAAGAGCACGGAATCTATAGACACGAACAGAAACGGAATGGAGCCGCTTACTGAAGTCCATGAGAGTACGGTGCCCAAGAATGCAATATTTCCATGTCAGGATGATACCAGACCATCAGACAACCAGGCGTCTAAGTCTGGCTTGCAACCAATTGAGAGTGAGCTGCTGAATGATGGTGACTACGGAAACGCGTCAGGTGCTGGGGATTCGAACACAGCCCCAAATGCAGAAGATGCAAAAGCAGAGGAGCAAATCCTCACATTTTCGACGTTCTTGTTAAAAGCACTAAGAAAACGGATTTTCCCTGCGCAGTGAGGTAAAGGATGCAGACGAAGCACCTACCCTTCGAAGGGTTAACCCTCATAACAATGTTACGCCACCTTTGTGTCATCGGTTTGTGTCTCTCTCAAGTAAAAGTCCCTTTTCGTGCCTTAAAAACCTACATGTAGCTCTTCGTTTCGCTAAGAAGTAGCATACCCGTAAATGAGAGAGTCACATGTTTCACTTCGGCGGCGGTGCCCGCAAGTGCTAAATGAAACACAAAGTGATATTGTGGAATCAAAATGTGATCAGACAGAACAAGAGATCGCTTCCTGTCCAGTTTGAGACACCAAGATTTATTCCATTCTTCTCGCACCCCTCATTCGGAGAGTGCAAGAGAGCTATCGTGGAAAACAGCCCTCGCTACTAGGAAAGACTAAACCTAAGGGCTATCGTCTAATCGTTTCTAAGATCGAATTGTGTCCTCTTTCGACACGGGAAGCTCTGCACTACGTGGGACATATGACATAAAGACGCAGATCGGGTTATCATATAGCCCGATCTGCGTCTTTCCCCAACAATGTATTATCTACGAAGGTACAATCAGAGCGCGTAACCAGCCTTTTCCATATACTGTATAACGAAACTGCTTGTAGATCAGTCTTGTGCCACTCATATACTCTTGAGAAGGATCCACGAAAAACGGCAAAACTAGGTAGAGAGCTTTCTCGTTGTAGTGGGAAGTCTTCTTGCGTACGACGCTCCCTGTTCACCGTTCTTGGTGGCGGAATCGACATCCCAGCCCTAGGCACCATGTGGAAACCCCATTTGTGATGATTCAGTACAAATGCTTGTCGCTAGAGAGTGTACTCCCTGACGCCGCCTAAGTCTTCGACGCACATGAGTATCACGGGCACGCAAATAGTATCTATGCCAAATCGGATGATATGAAGTATGATTCCGGCCCGCATCCCATCGACACATCAACAATATGATACAAGACGAAATGCAATAACTGCCCTCGGCTTTGCGCAGACAGAAATCACATATCCGGCTAAGATTGAACTCGAGCAGTTGCGCTTGAAATCTCCTCCAACAGTTCAATCACACGGGCCGGAGAATCCAAGTAATATGCCGCAGACGTGATTGGTGTTCCAACGCGACATGTAAACACTCGGTTCATCGCTCTTATTCCCATGGTCTCGAGTTTTGTCGAATCCTTCAGCATGTCAAACAAACCCTCGTCTGCCTTATCATCTCCTATGCACAAAACAAAATCTATGTAAAGTGGCTCTCGCCAGCTTTGCTGTCCCGCATCCACCTTGTTCTTTTCGGTGCCCATAATATGCTTTATAGTTCTGCTGACAGCGATAATTTTGTCAACACCATTCGGGCGAACTTTCACCCATCTGCGATGAGAGTCCATGAGAAGAACAATGTTCAGCCGTTGAAGCAAGAAAGATTCGAGATGCTTAAACAAATCACGGGCTTGCCACCTTCCAAAGTCCGTGTCAGAGTCAATATAGTGCCAGGTTACAGTTACTTCACCAACTTCAATAACGACACCCGGTGTACGTTCAGCAAAGTGTTGCATGGCGGGCATTACGAGAGATTTCCACGGCCTCCGCGTGTTGAACTCTCCGTTTTGACCGCTTTCAGAGCTTGATATTGAGGTGAACGAGTTTACTGTGCCTCGATGATGCCCTTCCTGCAACGGAACGTCCCTTCTTTCCTTTCGATGTTCATTGATATCCCACAATGTGTCAGTGTCAGACGTGTGTGGAGATGATCGCTTCTTTCGTTGGTCATCGTCTTTTGTTGATTGGGTTTGGCGTTTGTCGTCGATGTCAGCAGGACCGGCACTGAGAGGTGAACCATCAGATGTCGCCTGCTGAGTAATAGAGTTTCGAGCAGATTGGAAGTCGTGTCCAGATGTATCGCGGAAAAGTGACGTCCAGGTTGTGTCACCGGGAGCCCGGAAGAAGGCTCCATCCTCAGCTGCGAGATATACGTCGAGTTCACCCAACCACTGCAAGACGGTATTCGGGTCACGACTGGAAGTAACCAAAACATGGTTGAGTGGATTTGCATCCAATATGGCTTGGATGGCGTCTATCACAGACTGTGGCGGAGTACCAAGTTTTGTAATGGCTTGGAATGGCACAAGAGTGCCGTCGAGATCTAAAACAAAAAGAGCGACTCTGCTGTTTAGCTTTGACGAAGAAACATCGGCAGAAATTCGGGATGCGTCGCTCTTTCCGGGGGGCGATGGCAGACTGTTTCTAAACAATCCATCTATTGACGAGGTTTTTTGATCAGACTGATATCCTGGAAGACGAATTGATGGTCCAAACGTGTTCAAAAGTACGTTGGAAAAGTCAGATGGAGATTGAGGGGGCACGCCAGAGCTTTGCGCAGATCCCATTGAAGAGAGCACAGTCGCGGACGGCACTGGAGATGACATGGCCGCCAAACCCAGGTATGCATGAATGACGGTAGGAAAATCGAGCATAGGAGTGGCCGCGACGCTGCTGCTAACAGTGACACCCTCACATTGCTGCAGGTCTTCCAGAAAGTTGAGACCCCAAAGCTTGGCGGTCTGTGTGTTGACAAAATCGTACGCAGCGTCATTACGGAGGCTACGCTCCTTTCCATCCATGTGAAGCGCTTTTCCTATCTGTTCGCACATCATATCGACATTCCACGGATTCACATGCAAGGCAGTAGAGAGAGAGTGAGCGGCACCCGCAAACTCGCTCAGAATGATGGGACCCTTATACGAAGCTTGCTGACATACAGTCCATTCATGGGGAACCAAGCTCATGCCATCTCGAACAGGACTAACAATACAAACGTGACCGACGCTCATTAATGCATACAAATCGAGGGGATCTAACTCGGAGTTAATATAGTGTACAGGGGTAAACGAAAAAGTACCATACATAGAATTGATGCGACCAACCAACTCATTCACCTGCATCTGTTGCTGGCGAAAGGCGGCAGTGCTACGCGCCTGTCGAGGGATAGTGGCGATCTGAATGAACACGACACGGCCTCTCAAGTCTGGGTTCTTCAACAAAAGCTGTTCAAAGGCAAGCAGTTTGAGAGGAATTCCGCAGAAGCTGTCATCCAGACGGTCAACCCCAACCAGAATGCGTAAACCTTCGAAACGTGCACGCAGCTCTGCAACCCGAGACTTGACGGACTTGGAAGAAACATAGTTCCTGAGTGCGTGAACATCAATGCCAGCGGGATAGATGGCGATCTCGCATCGACGACCAGTGGACGGATCAGCCTCAATGTAACTGGGCGTGCCATCCATACCCAATAGCCGTGAGCACGACGCGACAAACTGCTTCGAGTAGTTGTACGAGTAGAAACCTATGAGATCGGCGCCAATGACACCGCGCAAAATCTCAGACCTGTACGGCAGGATTCGGAATATTTCGGCTGATGGAAAGGGGGAGTACAGAAAGAAGCCGATCTTGGCATACCAAATGCTGTCGCGCAATAGACTAGGAAGAAGCATGAGATGGTAGTTGTGCACCCAAATGACATCACCGTCTTCATACACTTCGCTGATGGTCTCCACAAAGCGTTGATTGACGATGCGATAGGCGGCGAAATACTCATCCAGCTCGGGCCCCTGTCCCATGCTTCCGTAGTCATAATGCAGTAACCTCCAAAGAATATGCTCACAAAAGGTATGAAAGCGCTCCATGATCAGCGGCTCCTCTGGAAGGGACACGGCGACACTCCGTGACTCCGGGTGAGCATGATTTCGATCGCGAATAGAGGAATAACGCGAGTGACGACGTTTACGATAGGTCTTTTCCACTAAGGGCTCATCAAACGCGACGGTGCGATCATTGGCTGTCTGACTGGACGGGGTGGAGGCGGTGGCAGGCGAAGGCGGAGACGAAGGGTCGACAGCGCCAACCCACACAAACGGAAGATCAACAGCATTCCTCAAGGTAAAGAGCGCGTTTGGCGGCAACGCATTATCAAACGACTGACGCGGCGAACTAGATCGATGCTTCGCATTGGGCAATCGCAGGCTGACACTAATAACACGCTGTCTCAACGGCTTCTCCGACGCCGACGGCACCTTACTCAGAAGCGGCGTGGGTAAAACATTGGCAAAATCATCGCCCACACTCGACGTACGTCGTAATCGTCTATTCCTCCTCAACGACAGACGCTGCCTCGCCAGACGCAGCTGGTTACGCACGGTCTGGATCTCATCCAGCAATTCGCTCTCCGCGGCGTTCAGATAAGCTCGATCAGCCTCGGGGCCTCCCGCAGTGCCCAGCAACGGCTGATTCGGGAACGGCGTGGTCAGCAACGGCGACGGCGGCGTGGGCGGTGCGACACGCGGCGGTGAGGCAGTGTCAGACGATGCGCGCGCAGGCGGTGTGGACGGCGCGACGGGCGAGACGGACGAGGACGCGCGCGGACTGGACGGCGCGGCGCGTGGACGCGGCGGCAGCGCGGACGATGAGCGCGCGGCGGACATGTGGATGGCGGCGGCGGCAGCGCGCGCGGCGCCGGAGGACTTGAGCGACGACAGCGGCTCGACGCACGCAGTGATCATTGATGCATCAGGCTGGCGCAGTGGCACGCGCCGACACGTCCGTGCGTCGTGAGGAGCAACAGCCGCCACTGGAACCAGATGCGATCTGGCGCGTGGACACGATGCACGCGCGGCGCGCGGAACTGCTCTCACGGGAGCAAAGCCAAAGTGCGGCGCTGCCCAGTACGTGCGCGTTTGTTGCACAGCGTGGCGGCGTGTCACGGCGCGTGCGCGTTCAACGCCAGGCGCAATCTCAGCGCGCGTGAAGCTTCCAGCGTGTCGACTTAAGGGCGCCATCGGCGCGGACGCGGCGCGACAGCCGTCGCAACAAGCGAAGGCGAACGAAGCTTCCATGGGTTCCGACGCGTTCGTAGCGCCTGTCGCACTGCCGGCCGCGCGCCGCCGCTTGCGCGGCGTGTGCGCGGCGTCCAGACCGGCGCGACTGTCGGCGGCGCCGCCCGACGTGCCCACGCCGTCCGAGGCGCCGCGCACGTCCGACTGGCGCGCGTTTCGCGCGCAACTCGCCGTGCAGCACCGACTGAAGCGCAGTGCCACGCACCACGCCTCCGCCACGCTCGCCACATGGGCGCAGCGCCAGCCGCACGTGGAACGCGGCGCGTTGCTACTGTCGGCGCCGCACTACCGTTGGCAGCCGGCGTTCCGTCATCTGTCGCGCGCGGTGATTCTGGTGACGGATGTGTCCAGCACGCGAGTGTGCGGCTTGCTGCTGAACCGGCCGACCAACTACACGGTGCGACAACATCGCTCCGTGCTGGCGAGGGTGGGGCCTCACTTCAGCGACAACGTGGTGCATCTGGGCGGCGATTGCTCCACGGGGTCGCTGGAGGTGCTGCATGCGCTGCCGCCGAGCGTGTGCCCGGGCGCGAGTGAGGTGGTGCCGGGCGTGTTTCGCGGCGGCTTCAACGCCAGCCGACAGCTGGTGAAGAGCGGGCTGCAGCCGGCGAGCGCGTTTCGCTTCTTCGTGGCGTACTCGCAGTGGACGTGGGAGAGTCTGCGCGCGGAGATGCAGCGCGACGCGTGGATCACCGTGAGCTGCTCGCCGTCTGTGCTGCTGCAGCGCGACACGCACACGCTGTGGGACACCATCATGCGCATGATTTCATAGCCAACGCGCTTTTGGTTGTTTGTATTGTAAAGTTGTTTTGCGCGCTGCGGAGTCTGCGCCTGTGGAGCTTCCACACCGTCCAGCGTCGCCATTCGCCAAGCGAAAAAAGAAAGGAAAACGAGCAGCGCGCCAACGAAAAAGCGCCGTTTACAGTGCGCTGCACCACGCACCGCTGCACAGCGCTCACGCCGTGTGACGCAGCAACACAGCGCGCCGCGCTGCGTCGCGCGCCAGCTCACGAGGCCGCCGCGGCTGACATCGCTGCACCTCCGTGGTGAGCGCCTCCCCGCTACGAAACGCATGCCCCTCCCGAAAGCTACTACACCTCTAAAACTGCTCACAAGTGCACTCTCTTGGATACGTTTGCACTCGAATATACATTCGGCAACGACGCGCACGACGAGCGCGAGTGCGCGAAGGGGACGCCCTGCAGCGAGTTGGTAGACACGCTTGTCTGAAACACCTGCTTGTGAGACACGGAGCGACGGAACCACGATGCATTGTTCGCCGCCACGTTCGAGCGCCGCGTCACGTCGCCGCCCACGCTCACCTCGGCCGCCAGCTGCCGCACCACAAACTTGTCCGGCACCGCGCAGATTCCCAGATACTGCGACAGCAGCACAAACACGTCCTGCGCGTCGCTGATAGACGCGCACTTGATCATCGCATGCACGCGACTGCGCTTCAACAGCTGCTCAATCTCGTCCAACGTATTCTTCTGCCAGTTGCCACTCACCGTCTTCTTCATGCCGTGCACATCGCCAACAAGCCGTCGCGTCGCAATCAGCGCGTTCTTGTACGCATGTCGCGTGAGAAAGCGCATCGGCGAGGTCTCGAACGCAATCACGCGCGCCGCCGTCACGTTATGTTGCAGCATGGAGGTGAGCTTCTCCCTCACGCTGCCGCCCGACGCCATGGAGGGAGAACGCGCGCGTCGCACGCGAACAGACTGCGAGCGCAAGCCGTACATGTTGCGCGTCGCGCCGGCGAGTACGAGTAGAGCGCTTCACGTGCTAGCACTGTGACACACTGCGCGCGCGCTGGCGCCATTTATAAGTAGCGCGGCCGCGCGCCGCGCGCGCGCGCTGTTGAATTCACAGTTCAAGCGGCTCGCCGCGTGTGGCGGCGCGGCACTGCGGCTCGCGCGTCCCACGCTGCGCCACGCGCGCTGCGCACGCGCGTGCACGCACACGCCGCCATGGCCCATACTCTGCGAACGTGGCTGCGCGCGTCTAGTGCCGCGTGGCCACGCGCGCATAGTTGCACACGTCTTGCAGTCTCAGCGCCGTTGTGGTGGATGGGTGCCCTTTAAAAACGCCGGCGGAGCGCGCGCCGCGCCTCCTGCTCGTCCGGATCTTCCCCACGTTCTTGCGCAAAGGAAATTGCCTGCTCCATGACGCTTTGCGGAGAGTCGGCATTGCCAGTTGCAATCTACCTATCGAACGTGTCTGTCCTTTGTGACGGCAATTTTTGTTTCCCCCGACCGCCCGCTTACCTCGTCTATGTCTTCGCCTTCTTCCTGCGTCTTGCGCCCCAGATCCCCCACACCCTCGAAACGTCACGACTCCCCCTCCGACAGCGTCAGAAAGTAAAAAAGCACCCATTCGCCAAGTCACTCTTGTTTACGTCTTAGATGATTTGCTCAAGCTCCCTTGCATATAGCAGCGACCTCGTGATAAAGTCCTCCGACCGCACCTGGTCGATCGCAGGACTCACCTCTTCCTGATCCGCGAAGCTAATTATTCCCCCCTCCACATTCCACCCCTTCTGCGCGCAAAACTCCACCAACTCCTCCTCACTCGAGATCGACAACATCTTCTGCGCCGACTCTCGAGCTAGACTCTTGTACGCGCGTTCGCAACACGCCGCAATCTCCTCGCGCACCGTGATCATCAACATGTCCACAAACAGATTGAACGACGCGTCTGGCGCCGCGATCTTCTCCTCGCGAATCTTCGAATAGGAGCCTTCCATCAGATAGTTTTCGAGACGTAGCGGGTAGTTGATGTACTTGTCGCTGCGAGCGGACGGTGGTACTAGTTCTAGTTCGGTGTGAAACTCGGCGATACGGTTTTGTGCCATGAGTCGCAGTAGATTCAGTCCGAGGATCAGGTTTTGACGGCTGGATTGTGGGATCACCCCCGCATAGTCTACGTAATACGTCTTCACCTGTGCCACATGTCTCTCGAACGAGACGTCATCCTCTTGCTTCACGCTTAACAAAGTAGCCAGTTCGTACACATCTCGCGCCAAAGTGATATCTCTGCGTCTCACTCGCTTATGTCAGTCTTCGCGTGATGCAAGTCGCAAGTACACCCAACAAGGGTTTCGCGCTGAATCAACTTACGGAATTGCCGAAGCTGTTACTTGAGTTGCGGGCGCAAGTCCTGGTAGTGTTGTCAGTGCTATCTGAGAACGCGTGTGGTGGTTAGTTTCACACGCTATTTCGTCATATTCACGCAGCTGGAAGACGTTTGCGCTCTCACATACCTTTAGTTCAGTTAGTAGTGCGGCGCATGATTGCAAGTCGCTGTCGCCTTGGATCTGCCTTTCCAACAGCTCAATCTTCGCTTTGATGTTTCCGGCCATTTGTGCAAGCTGTTGTGAACAGTTTACACACTCAAAAAAGTCCACACAAGAGTGGTGCGGAGCGGAACGGCGATTGAAAAGCTTAAACAATAGAACCAACTCTAAGAGGACTTCCGAAGCAAACGGCGAACGGGTTGTCCATGCCGAAAAGGACTAAAACGTGGAGGCTCCCATGCTGCAAAACGCTATTTTTATTATTTTCTCTCTGCAAATGCCACATTGAACGGTACAAATCAGAAACGGAAGCTGCATCGATTTGTCTACGGTTCTCCATCAAGATGATCCTCGACAATCGCGGTCTATCCTTGTAGATATGACTCCTTCTTAATCTCCCCATACACAAACCGTGTTTTGGCGAATCTGCAACGACGATCAACTCTTTCCAAAGCGTCTGAATTTGTCCACAATCGCATTAACGAGATCAGTGTTGTCCAAAGTTAACTTGAAGCAGGGCGGTGTGGAAAAGAACAATTCAAACGCATTCAGCACGAATCTTCATGTTTACGGCTCCCAACAGGCCGATAAAGACATGAATGTAAAGAGAAATGCTTCCTCGAATGTGGCGACGTGCGTTGTCCACTGCGGCCCGACCAATTGCTATGGACTCTCTTCGCAATCTCATTATCATTGCTCATATCGATTCTGGAAAGGTAAGAACCAGGAACTCTGTCGTCCACGTCCTTTCTAGAGCGAAACGATCATACAACTATCGGTTGATAGCGGCGTTTTGCTAACCTGGTTGAGATGTCTGTGATCAAGTAGAGCACTCTGAGTGACCGACTACTGCAGACAACAGGTACAGTTCCTGTGGAAAAAATCGAAGAGCGCTCCCAGTTTCTAGATTCTAATCCGATTGAAAGACAACGTCAGATCACAATCAAAGCCAGAGCAGCTCGCATGTCATGGCGTGATTACAAGATTACTCTCATTGATTGTCCTGGTCATCACGACTTCTCGCGTCAGGTTTCGCAATCTGCCGGCGCTGTAGAAGGTGCTCTTTTAGTTGTGGATGCTACCAAAGGAGTACAGGCACAGACGTTGAGCAGTGTCGAACTTGCGTTAGAAGCTGGGCTTGAGCTTCTTCCAGTCATTAATAAGATTGATTTACCGACTGCAAACGTTGATAACACACGAAACCAGATTGAACAATTGGTGGGAATAGATGCGTCCGATGCTATATTGACGTCTGCAAAACGGGGCGTCGGTATAGAAGAGCTGCTAGACGCCGTAGTCGAGCGCCTTCCAGCCCCGAGAGGATCTTCAGAAGAGCCATTGCAAGCACTGGTGTTCGATTCTTATTATGATACCTACCGTGGTGTAGTACTATTTGTCCGTGTTGTAAATGGGGTTATTCGAAAAGGCGATCTCATCTCTCCACTTTCATTACGCAATTCGAATCAACTTGGGAGCAAGTCGATGCAGTACATCGTCGAAACCATTGGATTTCTTGAGCCTGATGAAGTTCCCTCAGATAAGCTGGAGCCCGGAGACATTGGATATTTAACAGCAGCCATCAAGCGAGTAGGCGATATTCCACTTGGTGATACGCTCACCCACTGCGGTGCAGAGGCAGCAGATACTGCTTTGCCCGGGTATGAGCCCTCTAAATCTGTTGTCTTCTGTGGCTTGTTTCCATCTGACTCGGGCGATATTCATTCTTTGCGTGTAGCTCTGGAAAAGCTCCAGTTGCAGGACGGAAGCATTGTTTTTGAACCAGATACCTCTTCAGCTATGGGGACAGGCTTTAGGTGTGGGTTTCTCGGCCTGCTGCATATGGCAGTCACGCAGGAAAGGTTAGAGACAGAGTTTGGCTTAGACCTCATTGCCTCTACCCCATCCGTTTCGTACATGGTAAGTGTAGCTACACAAACATGAGGAGCACGCTAGCTTTGCAGAAATCGCCTTCAAAAGCTGACAGGTGGATGTTACCCGCGTTTGATTTGTTACAGGTTCAACCTCAGGGGTCTGAAGAATGGGAATTGATATCAAACCCCGCTGCTATTCCATCAGGTCATGTGAGGATTATGGAGCCGTACGCAAAGGTTGAAATGATCTGTAATCAGGACCACGTTGGTGCTCTCATGGAGTTGACTCAGGCAAGACGAGGCGAACTTAGGGATCACCGCTACATAGGTCTTGATCGAGTGAAGTTGTTGTACTCTGTACCACTTGCGGAGCTTGTAACCGATTTTCATGACGTTTTGAAATCGCGAAGTGCAGGGTTTGCGTCCATGAATTATGAAATGGAAGGAATGCGACAAAATCGGCTTAAGAGAATGGACATTCATGTTGCAGGAGAACAAGTAGATGGGTAAGTTGTCCTGGGTACTAATCATCACGAAACCGCACAGAATTCTAATCCTCTCATTTTGTGCTTTCTCATTTGGTGATTTCTAGTCTTTCGTCTGTCGTCCATGACGACAAGGCATATAGCCAAGGCCGGTGGATGGTGGAAAAACTTAAGGACGTCATTCCAAGACAGATGTTCAAGGTGAGCATTCAGGCCGTTGTTGGCGGGAAGATCCTGGCCAGCCAGCACATTAATCCGTATCGGAAAGGTAAGATGATAATTTACTCTTACTTGCATTTCGAAGCCCAGTTGTTGACAGATTGTATTCACCTTTTCACAGATGTTACTGCGAAATGCTATGGTGGAGATGCAAGCCGGAAGAAGAAATTGTAAGCTAATAGTTTCTGTTGTGTTTCATTGTGACCGATACACCCCGCTAACTTTCTTACTCTCATCTCTGTTCCCAATGCATAGACTTAAGAAGCAAGCCGAAGGGAAGAAAAGAATGAAAACAGTTGGAAGGGTTGCAATTCCTCAAGAAGCCTTTCTAGCAATCTTATCTGGTAACGACTAGGAAACCTTTTGTGCGGGCTTGAAAAGTCGATTGCGAAGAAGCTCTGCGAAAGGAAAGGCTTGTTTCTGTCATTTTGATCATTCATCATAGTTCTACTTATTTGCAAGTATATGAGATGAGCATTACTGGTTGCAGGAAACCATTGCGGTTTAGACAGTAGTTCTTCTTGAATTGAAAAGCGGTGAATGTTTGTCGGAGCGTCTTTGGATTTCTTCCTTACCGTGGCTGCCATCTTTTAACAGCAAAATTTGATGTAGCCTGGGGCTGTCTCTGATACAGATGGTTTTCTCTCGTCTGGAAGGCCAAGCTTCAAAATCTATTATATCAAATCTTAAACTGGTTTAGAGTGGCAAGCTGATGATGCAGTACAAGAATATCCACTTGTTGTCTTGACGAAAACAACTCGCTTTCAAAAGTGTGAAGGTTGAACAGATACATCACACCATCCTATCCTATTGATCCCCGTTGAGAAGTTTATTGATGAGCGTAAACCGCTGGAAACTGCACAAGTTGTGCCGCCCGGAGACCCTTGTCATGAATACCGCTCAAAAGATAGTAAACCAGAGAAAGAGAAGGTTCTGTTAATAATCCGCAGTTAGTCAGCGGTTGTTCCGTGGGTGAACGTGACGCCGTGCTTCATGCACGGCGTCATGGCAAGATTTCCGCATTAAAGAATCTTCTCCTCTTCAGGGATGCTAGCAGTTTTTCCTGTCATTGTCAGACAACCTCTGTAACTGCCTTCTTTCTTCCCTTTTGCAGAGAAGGCAATATCAACTTGCGATATACTTTTCTTTATTTCACAGGGAAGCACACATCACAATCATACACTTAAAGATCGAGAGGAGATGAATGAAAGTAAAGGCTTTAGAGTTGTAAGCATTCTTGAAGGGAGAAACTTTTTATACTTCAACCTTGTAATTGTAAGTTGCTGTCCGCAATAAAGAAGAAAAAGAAGAATAGGAGGAGGAAAGTCTTTATATCATCGAGGTGGGCAAGGAGCACTTATTTGTCGCTGATGTCCTTCTTGCGACTGATTCTTTGTAGGTAAGCATCGAAAGACGGAGAGCCTGACGAGCTTACATCCCTCCAGTACTCTTGTAGATACCATACACCATTGTTCTCAGCATTTGCTCTTTTGTCCCACCCTTTGCAATGAAACAGTGCCACCTTCTTTATATCAAACTTCCAAATGCCGTAGTTTCTTAACTTGTCGTGTTTAAATCTGGTACAATTTCTGACGAACCTCGAAGCTGGGAGCATGACCATGCTCAGCATTGGGTTTCTAAAGCGTATAACAGTATTTTCAGTTGAGGACCATGAGTGGTCTGCGTTCCAAGATTGTTGAGCGTTTCGCAGCGCACACGCCAACCCAAGTTGATCATCAGCATACTTCAAAACGCTCGGAACGAACAGTTGGGAAAAGAACCGTTTCGTGTTTGCGTTAGATCTCATAAGTATCCAGCCCATACACGGTTGATATCGCCATTGTGCGTCAAATTGTACACTACACTCTTGTGGAAGTTCTCCTCGTGACGGATTGGGGAAATTAGATGGCGATGCAATGATGTCAAAGCTGTCGTAAAATGGGTTGGATAGTAGGTCCAGGAACGGGGATCGCACTGCAATGGCGTCCGCATCGCTAATAAGAACATGAAAGCCGTTGAGAAGGAGAACATATGCCAAGAGAGTTCGACGGATCCATACTTCAGAACGAGAAGTTGGAGCGGAAGCTCTTGAGACTTTGACGACCGGTGCGCGAAGATTGGAGAAGAACTGAAATGAAGCTGAATCAAGGGCAACCAAAACGTAGTTTTTGAGACGAACTGTGTGTGCGGATATACACCAGTTCAGAACAAGATGACGAGTGGCATTTGTTAGTACAAGCAGTGTAATATATCGTTGCCGTTGCCGTTGTTGAGCGAGAGATATAATTGACGCATAACACGAGTATTGCGCGAAGCCGTGTGTGCAAGGGCTCTCGATAGAAAGAAAAGTTCGGAGCGTATAAGTTGGATCTCCGGATGTGGCCTTGAATGAAATCATTGACTGATGGTTTATGACAGATTTATACGATGCGATGGAGATGATTGTGAATAAGAGACATACGCAACATAAAGGAAAGACTCTACTTCGGAGCTGTTTCTGAAATGACTGACGTGCATGATGGGAAATGCGCATTGAGGAAGGTTGACAATGATGGATACTAAGTTGGTTTGTATACAACGTGGACTAAGGACTAAAGAAACAAATTTTCTGCATGGAGAAGCGAATATTTGTACTGCCTATAGAAGAAGAAATCGGTTTGTTGATGTCTTGTTGGGAGCAAATGCTTCTGGGGGACCACTTCAATCCGATGCGGTTGTTCATTAAGAGCACAAAAAAGGGGCCTTAATGAGAAGCAGGTGAGAACGATGTATTGTATCCGAATGAAACGGATGTGCTCGTTCGTTCTGAGGTGACCGTTTTTGTGTTTTCTGCAGCATCGGTAGGTCTGCGACTACCTTCGAAGGTACATACAGTAGCGTTTACAATAACAACAGCACTTTTTAGTATCCTGCCGAAGGTTCTACTGTAGAACTTCTACATCACCGTCGTAAGTCGTAGCCGTTGTGGCAGATTTGATTAGAAAATGGCCCGAAAACGTGTTGGCCTTTCTAGTGAGAGAGCGTTTTTTCGACAAAGACGCTTCGCAGTAAGTCGTAATTAGGCTTACGTGCTCATGAAAAGAAGAAGTAGCCGTCGTAAATCATAGCATTCCCTAATCCTTGATAACACTGGGAAAGATCAAGAGAAAAACAGAACTGATGATCCCCAGGCTGTCGCTGTCGATTCGAATGTCAGAGAAGCGGCAAAAAGCACCTTCGTGTAGTATACCCCCAGCAGGGCTCGAACCTGCGACCCTGGCGTTATTAGCACCATGCTCTAACCGACTGAGCTATGGAGGCTTACACTTGCTGCATGCAATAGTTGACCATATTTTATTTATAAATGCTCAATACCTTCGATATTACAACGCTACACACAATGCAACCACTAGGTAAGCCAATCAATATGACGAGCATCTCCCTATCGGTCGACACCGCGCTCTTCATGTCTTCTCGCCCACTACACCTCGCGCAAGGCGCTTTGCTTGGTCCGCTTTGCAGCAAGCAAGAGGCAAGCATCCCCGCTCAACATGGACATACCGCTCGCGCTACAAGTCGCAATTGCAATCCCCGTCGTAGCTCTCCTTCTCTTTGGCCTCTACTCCGTCGCCTACATCGCCCACGGCGTCGCAACCTTTCCAGAATGCCCCGAAGCTCACCAACAACTCCTCAAGGACATTGAACGTGCTCGCAACCATTTATCCCAAAGAGGGTTTGATGTACAAACACACCCTCAAACCTAATCAATCGCAACCATCATCTCCGTCTACCGCCGCCGCTTCGTTTACCCCGCATTCCACCGGCCCCTCTGCCATACGGAGAGCGTCTCAAGCCCGTCTTCGCGCCCGTCTTCGCGCCCGTCTTCGCGCCCGTCCTCGCGCCCGTCCTCGACCCTGTCCTCGCCCCCGTCTTAGCGCCGGCTTTGAATCTCGTATCAATCCCACCTTCCTCCGCACTCATCGCTTCATTCTGCGCCATCGTTTCTCTCTCCTTTCGTTTTCGCTCCTCCTCTTCTTCTCTAGCGATTCTCGCGCTCTCAAGCGCGTCAAATCCCTCACGTGCGGCGCGTTGAATCGCTCTCGCAAGACGCATATCTCTCTTTCCAACAAAACTTGTAACTCTACCCGCGGCTCCAGCACGAGCTGTTCTTCCGGCGCGATGCAGATAATCAACGGCCGAGTTGGGGAAGTCAAACAAAACCACGTGATCCACTCGCAGATTATCTAGACCTCGCGCCGCCATATCTGTACATACTAACAACGGCTTTTCCCCGTTTCTGAAGCTTTCGTATTCCTTTTCTCGTCGAGCCAAAGGTATATCGCCATGAATGCACGAAGTTATGTATCCGGCTTCTGTCAAGAAATGGTCTACAAAGCGGCATGAATCGATTGTATTGCAGAAGACCATCATTCGACTATCATTGAAGCCAATCCCTCGTTTTGCGTCGTTTAAGAACGATGCCAGCTCTTGTATTTTTGTGTTCGGTCCGACGTAAACGAATCGTTGTTCCAGTCCACGTGGGGCCTTGTGCAAATCCACATTGATTCGTTTGGCGTTCGGAAACACCTGCTTGTATATGTCTTCCGCTGCACGTGGATGAGTAGCACCTGCCGCAACGAACTGCGGTTCGTTTCTCAAGTCAGAATTGGCGCCTTCACACCACCACAATATTTTCTTAAGCTCTGTTTCGAAGCCCTTGTCGAATAAAGTATCAACTTCATCAATAATAACATGCTTCACGAATCTCACATCTATCAAACGATCCTGTAGTAGTTGTAATAATCGACCAGTTGTTGTGATCATCACATCCACGGGACTATTGAGCCGTTCTCGCAGTTTTTTCATAGAACCGGGTCCGGTGGCTAGGGTGCCAAGAACGCGGAACTTGACGACATGGGAGAGACTCCGAGCTACGCCTTCTACCTGCTCCGCGAGTTCTCTGGTCGGAAGAAGAACCAAAGCTCGCGGCCTTTTCGCAACTCGAAGGGGAGGGTCGTCTTCAGTACGCATTTGTTCTGCCTGTTTGAGTTGTTGAACAACCGGCAATAGGTATGCAAACGTCTTACCAGACCCAGTGGCTGCACCCAGAATGACATTGACTCCCGCCAGAATAGGCGGTATTCCACGAGATTGAATTCCAGTAGGTTGTGAAATGCCCATACTCAAAAGATGATCTTGAATTTCCTCGCTCAGTCCGAGTGCCGCAAAGGTGGACTTTGTGAACAGTGGAGTGGTCGAAGCGGGAATGTTCGTCTCCCACTTTTTTTGTGCATCTCTTTCAACGTCGATGATGACTGCAGTCGGAAGTTCACGATGGATGGGAACGCGACTGACAACAAAGACAGAAGTGTTGGATATGCATTTGTTACCGTAAAATGATGAGCTCCATTGCGGGCTGCGCTGCACCGCGGGACACGAGGCGGCCAGAAAGCAAGGCAGTCGTGGGCCGTTCATCGTCAGGGCGCTTCTCTGCGGACTACGCGGGTTCTCGGAGGAAAGGTTTGCGTGCTTCTTGAGCTGCTGCGATGATCTGGGGATCTTGTCAGTGTTGCTGGCCCGTTCCCTTCAATTTTGAATATTTTTATGCAGCATTGCTGTTGCTAGAAGGCATACCGAAGAACTGTATCGTCGGTAATACGGACTCGGTATAATATGATCATTTTGCACGAAGAGCTCGCGGTGTTTTTTCCTCTTCCTCTTCCTCGAAGCTTACCTGTCTTTGTAGTAGATAAGGCATTTTTTTTAATTGAAAGTAGAAATGTGAGTTCATTTTCGAAGTTCACTTCGTGATTCGTGCAGATTACTACAAGACGATGCCTCCTACATCTGCCTACTCTGATTCAAAATCAGTTCATCCGCAGGTTGAATGAATCAAAGAGTACAGCAAAAAACTTGTTTTGAGCTTGGGCCACAGCAAAGTGAGCAAAGTGAAGTTGCGGCGCAAGGCGCTGCTGTCCAAGGTCATGCACGGGAAGCCGAGATGCAGGTGCAGGAAGGCGAAAAGCATGAAGACCAAGGGCAGGGAGACAATTTGCAGCAAGACATTCTTGGAGCTCACCCTTTGCATATGCATCAAGCCTTCTATACAATGCGTACTTCTGCCGAAGATAAATCTTCAGATTTGAACTTCCCCCCCCCGGCCAATATAATATGTGAAGGATTGCGAACACGTCTCAAGTCTGTAACCCCTTCTTCCTTCCAAGATCTCTGGCATCACCCCCCTCTCTCCCAAAATCTGTGGCATCGCAGATTTTGGGACCCACATTTTTTGACTCCCAAAATCTGTGGCTTTACAGATTTTGTTCAGCCTGAGTCCCAGGAAAAATGCTCTTCTTTCCTTACCAGTGAGAACTTCAAGAGGTTGTATTATACAACTTGTATATACCAAGAGAAGTTCTACAAGGGTAATCCAAGAATATGTAACTACAAGAAATGCAATGCTTTCCACCTCCAATTCACAGACAAAAAGCTTACGAATTCCTACCGTGTAAATTAAAGATGCCTTTATAGTTCTACTCCTGTAAATGTTGTGAAAGTGCCTCTTTGGCCTTTTTTTGACGTATCCACTGGATGGTATCCAAGCACGGAACAACTTGCGCAGAATGTATTGAATCCTCACCGCGTAGCGTGTTTCTTCATCGAGTCCGAGTGACATGTTCAACGGGCACACCTACTTCATATTGCTGTAGAAGGGTATCAGCTCGAAGACGGCACGTTAGCTGTGCCCTCAAACCAAGATGGCCCATTGTTCCGCCGAACAAAGATCACGATTACAAAAGCTCACCTCAAACTTAAGCTCTCCCCATCCTCGCACAACTTTCGTTCACGGCTCATCTGCAGCGGCTAACTTTGAAACCATCAATGACACCTTACCCTCAACCTTTCGCGCGCAACATATTGACTGCGTTTTAAACCACAACGATCGACTTCTATACTCTGCGATACTAGGAGAACGTGTTCCAGCTGATCCTTCCATTCTCATTTCTCGTCTCAGCCGCAGCTATGAAGCTTCAGTTGTATACGTATTTTCTCGCGCCGAAAGACTCATTTCTTCTGCGTTTACGCCTTCAGCAGCTCATACCATTGTTTCTTTACCGTCTCTTGCGACAAACGTGAAGGTACGAGTAATTCTTATAAGTCGTTTACCATGGAATTCTTTCCGTTTCCATTTGAATCATTCCACACCCAGGCCTCTTGAGATCTTTTTGCCACCCTGCACGGAAGAAGAAGCAATTGAAAACGTATGTAATCGAATGGACTACAACAAAACAGCTCATCCTAAAATGGCAGAAAGACTTTATCCTGGCTACGTTAGGGCCGTCGTAGGCATAATGTATAAGACAACTACAGACTTACATGAACTATCCGTGGTGTGCAGCAAACTCTTTCCTGATTACATGAAGGCTGTTCAACAGAAGAATCCCACAGCAGCCTTCAATCAAATCCAGGGTCGTTTGGCAATCGCGTTGCAATCTTTGTACCGGCGTAGGCTAACCACTCGTGAATTAGAGCAAGGAGGAGCACGCAGAGAAGCACCAGAACCGGCAGTTGACATTCCGAACAAATCCACTCAACACGGAGGGTATGAATCGTCGCTCTCAACGGCAGCCCGAACAGTTCTCGTTGCTGCCTTTCTCGCGTCCCGAAATCCACCACAGCACGATATGCGGTTCTTTTCGTCTAACAGAACTGGACGACGCAGGTCTTCGAAGAAATCAGAGCAGCAAGATCGAGCGTTTGTTCTTGAGCGATTGCTAGCAATTTTTGCGTCCATAGCTCCTGATTCCCTTGTTCGGGAGCGCAGGGAAGAGGCAAACGAAAGCGTTTCGACTTCGGTTTCTACGAGTTTGCTTGTGCAGGTTTCCACTCTGGTCGCGCTGGGTTTGCTTTCGAGTGAGGCGGGAGCGGATATGCTGTCGGAGCCAAAATACAGATGCAATATAACGATGGATATCGCGTATAGGATCGCAGATTCTCTGAACATCGGCCTCGATCAGTACTTGTATGTAGAATGAGGCCTTTTGTGGCTTTTCAAATGTTCACATTACACATGGATTGGATGCCTATAACTTTCCGCACTGCTCTTCACAGGGTCATACATGGAGCGCGGTGTTTCTTGTTTCTTCCGGAAAGCAGGACCAGACAACGCGATGAGGGGGGATTTTCTCAATGCATGCAGTAGGCTGAAGACCAGGTCATGAGGTTCGAAGTTGAGCATTCACATATTCGATATATTCGTCTAACAAATCTTGTGTTGAACCTCCTTGCGGAGGATGCATTCTTGCGAGATTAAGATAGGAACGTCGTATGTTCCGCAGTTGCGAAATCTTCGGTTTGCGCTCCAGTCGAACAGACTTTGAGGCCCCATTTACTTTGATGTGGTCTCCAATACCTCGGCCGCCTTGAATCTCTCCAATGAGCATTGCTTCTGTTTCTCGTGTAATTCTATCCAACAGCCCCAACGTATCAGCTCCATGTTTCTGAGGCTGTTTTGTTGCCATAGTAGGGGCCAGTGTTTGAGCTCTATTTAAAATGGCGTCTCGTACGGTCTCCAGTTGCGCCTTCCAATTCTCCCGACTGACGTCGATCTTGTACAGTGGGCTATCCCATCGATTGGTTTCACGTGGCTCTTCAAAACGTTGAATGATGGCCCTTACCAAATTCTCACCGTACGAGTCCTCCCCTCGGGTCGATCTGTTCGCGTCTCGCTCGAGACATTCTTGAAGCGTGGACTCACAGTGAACGACGCAGTAACGCATACTGCTCGTCTTTGCCGTACAATACATCTCATAGCGAAAGCCTTTGATATAGTTAAGACTGTCACATATAACGATATTCGAAGGATTCAACGCACGTTCAGTAGCTGCTCGTACGCGGGCTCTTGTTTTCTTTTCAGTTCCAGAACTTTTGTAAAGCGATTGTCGGGAATTGTTCTCTCCACTCGGTTGAGCTTGTTCATCCACGTCTAAGCTCTCACTGGACGAGTCGCTCCCATCGCGAACGATATGAACTGCTTCCCCTTCTGAAGCTAACAAGTTGGCAAGATTTTCAGCAACAGTGGATTTTCCGCTCGCTGGGAAACCGCAGAGAAGAACGAGCGCCATTGCCGGGATAGATATATGTAAGATTGAGAACGGGGTTTTGCTCCGGATCATCCAGGTTGGATAGCACAGAGCTCTTTTTGTGAAGGGGAAAGCATGGCTGGACGATGTTGCGAAGTGATGCCAAACGACACGTGTGTGCCTTGCTGTTGCGGTGGAAGTTCTCTTGTGCGTGGCGGAGGGTGAACTAGATACTTAGCGATGGAGTAATCACATGCTCCCTTCGTATACAACGTAATAGGGATAATGCGTGACTGACTCTTTCAGGAAAACTGCTAGACACGTCTGTGATGCTTGCATAGTGTTCTCACTCCGAAGTTGTAAAGAAATACTGATGTGAGACAGATGTCTACGTAATTTTTGAACAGGCAGGACTCGAAGCCCCATATTGTCAACTGTATCCTTGCAACATTATCCTCAGTTTTGGGTTGGTCATTGGTCCTGAAACAGCCCTGCTAAACTGGGTTATCTTTTCCTTGCTAAGTGAGTCGACCTTTTTATTTTCTTCTTGTTCAATCTGAGCTCGCAAATGAGTGAAGCTGGACCATCCGACGTGTCAAAATGGGGCACGAGTCTGAAAGGTTCCGCAAGGCGGTGAGTTTACTTTGAATCAAGTCCTGACGACCGTCTACCTTAGTGTCTCATTGTTCTCACAATACAACAATCTTTCTTACTTGTGCTTCAAAACCTCAACAGCATTCAGAAGGAGTTGAAAGAAATCAGTAGTGACCCTCCTTTATACTGCTCAGCCGGACCAAAGGGCGACAATATCTACGAATGGGTCGCCACAATAGAAGGTCCCGAAGGTTCTCCTTATGAGTCTGGTAAGTCATTTCAACATGAGCTAATCGTTAGTCCACAACGCCATGACATATATACAGGCACCTCTTGTCTAACGATTACGTTCAGGGGTTTTCTTCCTCGCTATTGAATTTCCGAAGGACTACCCATTTTCACCACCGCAGATAACTTTCCGCACTCGTATATACCACTGCAACATAAATTCGTCAGGGAAAATATGTTTCTTAGACTCGCTCAACTCTGTGTGGAGCCCAGCATTTACGGTTGCAAGTTTGCTAAGTGCGATTACTGGTCTTCTTATAGAGCCAAATCCACATAGTCCGTTGGTGGGTTCGATTGCCGTTCAATACTTGACGGATCGCACAACACATGATGAAACAGCTCGGGACTGGACGCTTCGATTTGCTTCATAATAGGGAGAACAGCTCAGAATACCGCTTTTCTTCACGATGCCTCGCAGGTTGAACTTGTGTCCGCACTGGTTATGAACAACTACATGCAGGAAGAGCTTGCTATACTGCTCAAAAGCGAGATTTGACGCCCGGTATCTCTCGAGGTGTGCGTAGCAGGCCTTCGATCCCTTCATACTTCTTTTGCCTTCGTCTTTCAGCCGTTCTCTTTCTGTAATCCTCGATCAGCTTAGGCATGCGTGCCATGCAACGAGCGATTTCCTCTTGTCTTTGTCGATATCTAAGTTCCCGAAGATGGCCTTTGAACGGGACTCTTTTCTCTACGATCTTATGGGGAATATCCCACTTCCACTCCCGACCAGCCTTCAAGTACTGTTTTCGACGACGGGCAATAGCTTTAGCTGACATCTTGGGCATGTGCCATTTTCCGTTCACCTTTTGAGGCTTCATTACGGCTGGTCGGGCCGCTTTAGCGGCCTCGACTTCCGCGAGATTTTTGATTATGATGTTCCTCGGTCGCATTGTTCAATTGGTGAAGCATGGATCAATCAAGAACATCAATGTAACACACTAACCCACAATGTGAGAGCGCTCGTCTCTGGTCTTCATCGCGATAAATCGAGGTCAGCGCTTGCGTGCCCGTGCTGTGCAAAAGTTTTATGTTCGAGTTCACAAGAGAGGGGCCCACAATGACCAAACCATCTCCAAGTTCCTCATCGAGGATCATGAGATGGTTTGATCATTGTGGTGCCAAACTGAGATCTTAGATTGTAATCTTCGTCCCCTTCTACTTCCGGGCTACAGCTCTAGGCGTTGATGCTATGAATATGTCGGCAGCTCCAACTTTCGTTTCACAGCCGTTTTGTCCGTCACGGACTTGTTTTGGCTCGCCTCTCTGTCCTTCTTTTGGGACGAACTCGAACAAAAGAACGTATTTAGCACGCTTTACGATGTCGAAGAATGACTCTTTAACCTACGCTTCATCGGGCGTTGATATTGAAACCGAATCCGCCAGCATTAAATCGCTCATCTCCTCTCTTGGTCCAATTGCTCACCGCAAGCCAGGTACTCTTGGTGCTCCGGTTGCTCACTCTGGAGGCTTTTCTGGTCTAATTGAATTCGGTGACAACCTCCTCGCTCTTTGTACTGATGGAGTGGGAAGCAAACTTTTGCTCGCAGCTGAGATGGGTGCGTATGACACGGTTGCCATAGATTGTATGGCGATGAATGTTAATGATTTGCTGTGTATTGGCGCGGAACCATTAGCATTTGTAGACTACATTGCTGCACCGCAGCCGAAAAAGGAAACCTGGGCTGCTCTAGGAAGAGGTTTAGGCGAAGCATGCCGACGGGCGCGAGTGAGCCTCTGTGGGGGAGAGACGGCGAGTTTGCCGGACATGGTTCGTGAAATAGACGTTAGTGGGACTGCGCTAGGTTGGATACCGAAAGGAATGCAATTGGAAGGAAAAGTTAAAAGTGGCGATAAGATCATCGGGCTACCATCTTCTGGAATTCATTCTAACGGATATTCGCTTGTGAGAAAGATCTTGAATAAAAGCGGTGCATCAATCTCAGATAGCGCTCCGTTTGAAATTGGAAGACGGGGTGGTGGGATATGGCGCCATTATGATGGAGAGGTGACTCTGGGAGAGGTGCTCCTGAATCCAACCAAAATTTACGTTGATCCAGTATCGGACCTACTTGAGGCTTGTCGGAAAGGCCTCGGACCATGTGTATATGATGACATTCACGGCATCGCTCACATCACCGGTGGTGGGCTATCGAACCTACTCCGTTTAGGAGCTGACATCGGATTTGTCATCGACAACCCATTACCAGAGTTGCCGGAGTTCAAGTGGCTGCAGGATACTGGCGACATTTCAGAGTTTGAGATGTGGCGAACTTTCAATATGGGCATGGGCATGGCTCTCATTGTGTCAGAGAAATCGTGTGCCGCGGTTTCAAGCTGGCTTGAAAAGCGGCTAGAGGGTTCAAGAGCAGTTGGGTACGTAGACTGTGAGCGAAGAGTGCTTCAAGCTACGAACGGTGTTGTTTTCGACAAGTATTAGATTAGCATGGAATTCATGTGGCTTCTCGTCTTCTATATGTGACAAACGAATAAGAGATTCCTTTTTCATGGACAGCGATTGGAGAAGCCCAATGTTTGGGGCAGTCTTCGGGCTGCACTGCGTACCACTGTTCTTTCGGCAGTTCTGGAAAGAACCTATCTCCTTCCATCTCGCCCTCAATTTCAGTTGCGAACACCCATTGGCAACCTTTGCGAAGAGCGAGTTTGTACACAGATTCACCGCCTACGACGAAAACGTGGCGCGGGGTGTTAGAAACTGTTACCATGTGAGATCCATCATGATATCCCCCGGCACCAAATCCTGAGTCAGCAAGGAGCATTGCCTCATCCCAGTCGTAGGCATGAAGTACTCCGGGTGGAGGAACCCAGCTGGTGTTTCTGGACAAGACTATGTTTCGTCTGTGAGGTAGTGGAAGTCCGTTTATCTCGTTGGACTGGAATGTCTGTCGACCCATGATGATTGCATGATTGGTTGTTAGTTTAGAAAAACGATTCATGTCCGTGGAAAGGCGTGGCCAGGGGAGAGAATTACGGTTTCCAATCACCCTGTTGACGCGGGAATAGGCGACGACGAGGGATATGATTGACATTGGCTAGTGGCTTCTGTTGGTGGAGGTACGAAAGAGATCGCGCCGGAATAGCGCTCTGTTTGGTGAATTCAGATGTTCCAAACGGGAGTAAGTCTGAGCTCAGCTGCGATTTGCGGGGTTTGTGACGCACGCACATGCGAGAGACCTGACACCGCTCTATGGTGCTGTGGAGTGTGTGTGGATGAAGAGCATTCAAGTTGCCGCGTCATTGCCTCGATAGCACGTAAACGCATCTGCCCGCACACAATTGTGCTTCATGTCGGGGCTCGGGTGCGTGAACACCAACAGTGTAGGCGGAGGTTTGCTCGACCGTGAATCGAAAAAGACCGGTGAGCTGGCGATCAAGAGATATGTCCGGAGGGGGACGATCGTGTGAGCTTCAAAACCAACCAAAACCAAAAGTGTAATCTTTTCTTCAGCTTTTTCAAAACAGCCGACCAGCAAGGATGTTACTTGGTACCAAGGGTACTGTACGCCTGGTACTGTGTAGATTGCAGCAGCGCGAGATAGCACATGAGCATTGTCTGTCCAGGTGACGTCCATGTGTGTATTGGGCGAAAGCGCGTGAACTGGTGTGACTCGTTCGTGAACAAAGTCCTTGAAACTCTCTGAGCGCGCGACGCCTCTCAAACGAACGTGTATGAGGAGAATTCAATTTTAGCACTGTCACCACGAACAGTTGTTTCATTTAAGGCGCTTCTGTTTCTCGTGGAGTTTTGCTGCTCGAAGACCTGCGAAGGAGAAAGGTGTGCTGACGACGTGTTTGAGACAGGGGATGTGGAGAGGAAACGCGCGCCTCTGATACGTTTTCAACGAATGGGAAATGAAGAACGAGGTTCATCGTGTGAGCGCACCGCAAAACACTCGCAATATGGCACGCGAACAAAGATCTCAAAGAATGGCTTGCTAGTGTTTATTTGCTTGGACTATGTTCACGCCCTGTTTCGCATTCTTCCTTACCATCAAAGCTTGCATCCAATAGGATTGGGCCTGTTCTTATACGCTTTGTATTTGCGATATTTGGTGTACTGCCCAAAACAGTTGAGCAAATATGACGATTTGATAGAGCGTGTGGTGGATCAGGAACGGGCGCTGCGCTGTGGGCGATGTGGGCGATGGAAAGTTGGACGCACTCGACATTGCTCGCGGTGCAAGCGGTGCATTCCGAGGTTGTCTCATCATTGCGGTATATTATCCATCTGTATTGGCGCTCACAACTACAAGCCATTCATTCATCTCATATTGGTGGGTGGCATATCATCATTGATGCAGGCATATCTGCTATGGCCGGCGTCTCATGAATTGGCCATGAAAGTAATTCACAAACAGGAGAGGTTGTCACTGTCAATGATTGTGAAGATGCAGGCGAATTATGTGATGTTCTGCCAATGGTTCATATTCAGCATGTTTGCGTGCTACCACCTGGTGCTGACGTGGTTCGGCTGGACGGTTGCCGAGGCGTCTAAGACGCTGAGCCTGGGTGACGCCTGCCCGCTGTGGAAAATGCCGCGCGGCGTGTACGACCGGGGCGGCTTGCGCAACTTGGGCGCGGTGTTTGGAGAAGGCGCGCGTAGTTTGTGGCCGGTGGTAGATATTGAGGGAGACGTGGAACGACTGAAGCGCGCGCTGCGCTGAATTGGACGGTGGTGAGCCGAGCGCGAGGCGCACGGTGTGGGGTTTGGTGGGCGGGGGCTTGGGCGGAGCGCAGCGCGAGGCGAGGCACGCCGAGCGAGACGGCAACTGCTGCCGGGCAACACGCAAGCCGAGCCAGGCGGCTGCGCGCGCGCCAACACAACTGTCATGCGAGCGCGGCGTGTGTAAGCACGCTCTCCACGGCGAGAAGTAGTGCTCAATTACACTGCCCAACCGCAGCGCGCCGCGCGTCACGCGGAGGTTACCCGCATCGAAAAAAAATAATTGAAGGTAAAGGCCACGGACGAGTGGAATGTGGAACAGCGCCGCGCGTGACAGCGGTGACGGAGCCCGGTGACCGCGTCGATTGTCACCACGCGCTGTACCACTTGATGAGCATGCGCGCACGTCAGGATGCGACAGCGGCAACAAAACGGTGCCACCCGCACTCCACTTGCTCACCCCCAAACCGCGCTACGCTCGCGCCTTCCCGCTCATCAAGCATTTCATTTTACCATCTTCTTCGCGCTAATTGGCTGTCATACGTACGTTTGCTTCACGAATACAGCATAGAGATACGTGGTTCTTTTTCTAGATTGAGTTGCTGCCGCCTTGTGGGTGTGTCTCGTGCACCCTCGTCTAAACTGCACCATGTGTCAACTGCTTCTCCAATCGATCACTCCCGCTTGGGTGTCCTCGTCGGTCCGCCGTTAAAGGTCAAAAGCCTCTGCGAATTCCATCCATCTTGTAGAACAGCAATTGCTTGGGAACCTCTCCAACAGTCACGTCAGAAATCACCCTCATCGCCTTGCCGAACTGTGCTCATCACACACAAACAAAAATGAAACGTTAGTTGACCAATGCCTTACACAGTCATACACGAACATGTCCGCGCGAATAAAAAAAAAGACATAAAAAATAGCTTACATGAAATGGTTGTTTGCGGAGATTCAGAGTTCCGTCACGGTCATTCGTGTTTGTCACCGTCGGATTATTGGTGATCATCAGGAATTTCGGTCGCACACTCCGCAAAGCTGTGAAGAATGCCCACGTATTACGCACACCCCACTGCTGAGGTCCACCCCAGCTGAACACCATATCAACTTTGGGCAATCCATGTGCCGCGTCAGGCTGCATTGACAGGAATTCCGGATTCCCGGCTTCCCCGAAATGCTGTTTCAATTCATCAATCTTCTGGCTTTCCGTGTCCACACAGTAGTACTTGAAATCGCCCAACTCAAAATCAATTCGTTCCAACAGATGGGGGAACCATTGCAGAGAGTTGCCACACGGCATATCCACAACCGATCGAATCTTGTTCGATTTGATGATTTTGAAGATCATATATCTGATATGAGTCACATTCGCATCATCTATCACGCCCTCACCGTCTAGCGTGCCTGCCGAACCAGACTGTTCGCTGCTTGTCCTTGCGCCCGGCCCGGCGTCTGTGGCAGTACGAATTGTCTTCGAAATGCTTTCCTCTGATTTGTGTTCCTCAGAGGATTCTTCTTCCGACTCCGAATCGTCGTCTTCCTCTGAATCATCATCGTCATCGTCATCGTCTTCGCCCTCGCCATCAGCGTCTTCGTCCTCCGCCTTTCGTAACGTCATCTTCTTGAGTGAAACTGCTGGCTTCTTGCCACGATGGTGACGAGGCTTGCGCTTCCCCATCACTGCATGCAACACGCGTCCGAGATGCAGTTCATTCTCCAACGAAATCAGCTTGTTTAGGGAGACGACTCCCTTGGATACTGCGTGCTCATCATGACTCGCTCCCAACGCCGCAACAGGATACGAACCTTGCTCCGCGCGCGATGCCGTCTGTTTGTTGCGCACAGGTGTACCAATGGTACGTACGCAAAAAGCCATGAACGCACAGCCGAGCAAGGAAAGCAACGCAAAACGCAGTTGAATCAATCTCATGGTGTATGTTCTTACGAAGCTCGTCACGAAAAGAAGTCTAGATCACATGCGTATGCATGCGATGCATGCATTGCGGGACGGCGAGAGAAGAGGTAGGCGAGTTTGCTTTTCATGGGGCGGTTTTGTTGGATGCACCGTATGTGACAGGTATTGGTGCAGGTGGCACAGAATGAGCGCGCTTTCAATTAGGCGGAGATTGTGCGCGACGAACGGACACGGCGAGTGTCTCGTTGTGCATTCGTTCGAATTGTAAGAGTGTTGCAGTGGGAGTGGAAAGCAATGAAGCGCCGCCTCTTGCACAACACTCCAACGCGGCGCGCGAATGCATGGCGGGCACGCGTGAACGTAGCCAGTGTAGCAGTAGATCGTTGTGGGTGACAGGCTTGTTTCAATGAACGAGACAGCGCGCTAGAGAGAAGACGAGCATGGTGCGATTGACAGTCGGGTCGAAGGAGGGGCACGACAGAGGCAGCCGCCGTGGTCGCGCGCGTGGAAAAAGACCACAGTTGATCCATCATGTCGTGCGCGCTGTTGACACGCTCGTTGCGGCTACGATGGAGCGCGTTCGGACGTGTGGACTTGCTGCGCATCGTCTTGTGTGCAGCAATGCGCTGCGCGCCATTGAGGAGGCGTTTCGCTCCGCTACTGTGCAGCCAGAGCGGGAAGCATTTTGAAAACACAAAAATATTGAAAATAAATCATCATCATCAGCGTCATGGGCGTAGGCGCACGTGCTCTACCGCACACTCACAGATCCGCAGGACGGCACTCACCCATCCTGCCCTAACACTTACCGCTCGTTCTCAGGAGGCACGTCACCCCCCTCCCTGGGTGGCAAGCGGACCGATCCCCAGTGTTGTTCTCCTTCGCCTTTCCGATCGCCGTTCGTCGCTGCTTTCAACTTTGCGCACGCATGGAGTGGTGGTACGTTCCGCAGCTAGATGCTGCCAACATTGACACTCTCCGAAAGTACAAATATAGCGGTGAGGATCGTTCTATCATGCGACAATACGTGATGAACGGCATGTATAATCGCCTCGTGTACGCCTTCCCCGCATGGGTGGCGCCGAATACGATCACTCTCAGCGGTTTTATTCTCATCATCATCTCCCACCTGCAGCTCGTGTACTACAGCGTTGACCTATCGCAAGAGGCGCCGCGTGCGGTATACGCGTTTGCGTCGTGGGCGCTGTTTAGCTACATGGTATTGGACAACCTCGATGGTAAACAGGCGCGCCGCACAAACAGTTCTTCTGCACTGGGGCAATTGTTTGACCACGGGTGCGACGCCCTTAACGTCACCTTGTCTGGTATGAGTTTGCTCGCTACCATTCAGATGGGGTGCAATACCGAGTCCATGATCGTGATGCTCACGCTGGGCCATACTATGCTCTTCATGGCCACGCTCGAGGAATACATCACAGGTTCTATGATCCTTCGCCAGCTCAACGGTCCCAACGAGGGAATCATGCTGCTGTGCGCCATATACGCCTTTACAGCCGTCACGGGTCCATCCATATGGCGAGCCAGAGTGGAAGACTGGCTGCCACAGTGGGTCATGAGCTGGCGCATCGCAAGAGTCGTGTCGCCCATGCGCATGCACGACGTCACCACTTTTGCCTCTCTGATGGCCACAGCACACGCTGTGGGCGGCAATGTTCTTGGAATCGCGCAACACGCTCAGCAAACGCGACAGAGCGTGTCAGCATCCATGCGAGAAGCGGTGCGACATTCACTGCCACTTGCGCTATACACGATGATATATCTGTCTGTAGCGGTGTTTGCGCCGCGACTGTTTGCGCGCCATGGGGTGGCGTTGATGTGGACGAGCGGGGGCGCCATGTACGACGTGATCACACGCGTGATGCTCGCGCGACTGGCGGGTAGTGCGTACCCGTGGGTCCCGAAGCTACTAGTGCCGTGCGCGCTAGGTTGCGCGGCAGTGGTGGGCGGCGAATGGGGAGTGCTGGCGCCTAGCGCGGTGGACGGGGCCGTATGGGGCGGGTTTTTGGTAGTGGCGGTGTACAACGCGTGGAGGGCGCGCTGCGTGATACGACAGTTGTGCGAGGGGTTGGGCGTGCGATGCTTCTCGTTGAAAGAGATGTGACAGGCGTGTTTCTTTTTATTGTGGCATAGTTAGTGCGAGCTACGTTACTATGAGGTACGTACACGCTGCTAGAAGGGCTCTGAGCGATGCGTTTGCATGTGTCGCGCAAGCACAGACTTGCGGCCAAAGGTTTTGCGCCCGGGGCACACATGGCACTCGTAAGGCCGTTCCTTGTTGTGTAGGACACGAATATGTCGATTGAGATCCCCACGATGGCCAAATGCGGCCGTGCATGCGTCGCATTTGTACGGTCTTTCGCCATCATGCACAGTCTTTATGTGAGCCTTGAGCCCGGATTTCTGGGAAAAAGCTCGGGAACAACCTGGCTTATCACACTTGAACGGGCGTTGGTGCAGATGAACAGCTCGCACGTGACTGTTGAGGTTTGACTTTTGACCGAACATGCGGCCACAGTTGGCGTAGGGGCACTCGAAGTTGCGCTCGCCGAGATGGACGAGCTTCATATGTTTGACGAGGTTGGAGTTCTTCTTGAAGGCGACGCCACACTGAGCGCACTGATAGGGCTTCTCGGGGATGACGCCGATGGGATGAGCCTTGTGATGACCAGTTGCGAAGTACACGCACTTGAGCTGGTGCTGTTGGAGTGCGGCCTGTGTGCTGTAGATTGCGTGACAGCCGACGCAGTCGTACTTACCAGACGGGCTGTTAAGAACGGTGCTCCAGTAGTCGGAGGTGTTTCGCGGGGGCGATTGGGTGTGCGAATAGGACGACGACGGAGCGTGCGTTGAGGAGGAGGAGGAAGACGATGACATCGGCGGGGAGTACACGGGCTGATTTGAAAAAGATGAAGAAGCGAAGGACTGATATTCCATAGGCTGGGGTTCGAAGAAGGTGGATCAATGGGTGAGTGGAGTGGTTGACTGGGATTAGAGGTCTGGTGGGGTTGAGAGAGGGTGTTGGGGTTGGAGGTGGGGGGAGGCGAGGGGGGTAGGGGGAGCGGCGGCGACGGAAGCGAGGACGACGAGCGGTGAACTCGGTGACGGCGACGGCGCGTGGAGCTTTTAAGCGCGACGAGCGCGAGTTGGTGTGTGTAACGTTGTAAACTGTGCGCCAGCAGCTGGTAAATTCCTGTTCCAACCGCTGCGCTCGTGCGGCTGACGTCGTGTGGTGTGACGCGCGTGCGCGGCACGCGTGGTGCTGCGCGTGTGGAACGCTGGCCGCGCTCGCTGCGCAGTGACATGTTCTTCGTGCGTGTTTTTTTCTTTTTATTTTGGAATTTTCGTGTTTTGGCAATTTGGTCACGCTGTTGCGGCAGTGGAGGGGTTTTGGTTTGTTTTGTGCTTTGACGGCACTTTTACATGGAGGTTACATGCGTGATCGGAATAGCGATGCAAATTGATTTTCGCGCGCCATGGTTTTTTTGATACACACGGAACAAATCACATGGCGCGCTCGCTGGGGTGGCGCGTTGCTGCTGCTGTGGCGCGTGGTTGTGCTTTCGCTGGCATGTGCTGTCACAGCGACAGACCAAATCGGCGTGTGCGTGCTGCCGAAGGCCCTTCCTCACTCAACAGTAGCCTCCGCGCGCTGCGAGCTGGAGCCCACATTCCTCGATCGCTTTGCGCGCAGTCATGCAGCTTGGCAGCCCGCATCTTGATCCCAGAAACGTACCAACCCATCGCGAGCACACGATCTAGCGCTTTCCGGCATGGAACGCCGCCTAGATTTTGTTAGCGTGCCGCATCGACAAACATCGCCGATACCACCTCTGCGCCATTGATTCTCTTTTGATTGAAAAACGTTGCGATAGCAAAACTGCTGCGCAGATTACAGCTTAGCTCCATCTTCAAGCATTGGACCCTCTCGCCATGCCGTCCAAAACAAGTCTGTATTCACGGAGAAAATCCTTACTCGCGCAAAGGCGCAGAGCGCCAAGAATAACTTGAGCTGTCAAAATCGCGCTCACTGCAAGAGCCCCATATTAAAGCCAACTTGCAGATTTGCAGAAACTCGAAGCTAGTAGTCAGAACTTCCGACTCAAATGCGGGTGTGTATCCTGAGAGCGCATTTGCAGACACAGAATGAAAAGAAATTGGCTGGACAGTGCGCTTGGCGCCCATCCTCCTGATGATCGCTTGGGGAAAACAGAGAAGACTCATTCCGATACTTTCGAATATTTTTATCAATTTCTGTGAGAAACGCTCGTTTTTGGAAGTTTGACGCAGTGCCTTCGCAGCTGTGCCACAGCCTGCACAGCCGCTGAGAGTGGTGTACCGCGCGGTACAGCAATCCGCGGAACAACAACGCAGCTCTGCGCGTGCGCACGCACTTTCTCAAGCATCGCCCAGGCTCGCCCAGGCTCTTCCAATCCACAGCAGCATCGCTCCGCGCGCCACTGCCAAGCCCGGCAAAACATGGAGTCCAACTCGGTACGCAAAAGCACCACTCTTCAAGGCCCCGCACGTCCCGCAGCCAATCTAACATGCCCTTCCAAGTTGAGCACCGTTTCGTCCACCCCGCCCACCACCAAGTTGATCAGAATTTTCGCGCTACAGACCTTTCTCACCACGCTGCTACTCACTCCAACCCCGCTGCGAGATCCCTTGTTACGAAACTTTGCGCTGCTTCCATCCGCCACCTTAGCGCAATCCAAACTGTGGAACGTGGTGACAGCGCCGTATTTCGAATCGCACCCCGCCAGAAGTTTTCTTAACATTGCGTGTCTCATATATCTTTCTCGATACCACTTGTCTCCGTGGAGCAATGCGCAACTTCTCGCGTATATTACGATTGTTAACGTATTCTCCGCTTGCGTCACTTGCGTTGTGATGCTCGCCGCATATGTTGCCACACGAGCTGGTACTTTTATGTACGTTTTCACTCTTGATCCATGCACGTTTTTTTTTTTTCACCCAAAGCTGACGTCAGGAATCTCCAGATTTACCCCTATTGCAACCACGAGCGGTGTTTGTGCTTCTTTATTACTTGTATTCAAACAACTCCACCCTGACGTGAGCTTGGGGCTATCTGATTTTAACATTACCTCAACCTACTTTCCTTTGTGCTACCTTACGATCATGGCGGCACTCACGGTTTTGAAGCTCACATCAATCGGTGTACTTTTCTTCACGGGCTGTGCGTTACAAGCGGCGTGGACATATATCCGCTTCTTCAAACGAGCTCAGGATGGAACGTATGGAGATCAATCAGATTCTTTTGCTTATTCAGCTCTGTTTCCCCATATCATCAGACCCATCATCTCTCCACTGGCAGCTGTGATGTACATATTGTGGTCACCTGTGCTCAGGAAGTGGCAACAAACAGACGCATCGAACAGCTTACCAACGGTGCAGGAGCCGAGCAAAGCTTCTGACAGAGATGCAGAAAGACGTCGTCAAAGAGCACTTCTGGCATTGGAGGAGAAGTTGAAAGCTGACGCTGCTAAAGAGGCAGGCAATCCTGTCTAAATCGCCACGCTCACACTCCTAACTCTTTGAGAACAACCTGTACGACCAAAAAACGTGCATTCGTGCAATTTATTCGAGACGAACACACGCTTTGAAATACCTTTGTATGTAAGAGAATAATCATCACTGTGTGGTGGACAACGCCATCTATCGTCTTTTACGCGCCGATTCCATTCGTCCGTCGTCGCAAACAGGGATAGAGGGAGAGAACAAAGCGGCGCGCTGCTTAACAGTGGAATAACCGCAGGGCGAAGTACAGAACCCCGGAAAAAGATGATATAAATGCTAGTTGTACAAACTATATTTCCACACAGAGTCAGTCTCGTTCATTCGCAAGTATCCCAACGCAGGAAGCGTAGACTTGAGCGGCTCATCGCTCACACTGTACAACTAGCTTTCCTGCTGCTTGGGTTTAAACCAATTCGTCTTCCAAGAACCGATACTCAAAAGCGAACTCTGACTTGATCCGTTGACACCACCCGCTCCCTTGCCCTCTAACCACCACATTAGCATAGTCAAAGTAAATGAAAGTTCCAGTTTCGAATTCGTCAGTAGAGACCTTCGGATCTTCGTGTCTCTGGAACCAGGTTAGGTACTTTTTGTGGAACCGCCATCCTTGTCTCTTCAACTCTCTTGCCGCAAGATATTGTTGAAAAGTACCTTGCTGGTAATAGAATATAAAGAACAGCGTATCTGGTTCGAAACGAGCAAATACTTCCTCGCTCTCAAAGATTGGCGCTGCCACGCTCGGAAAGCACGAAGGAACTGCTGCTGGGTTTCTAGCCGTTTGCGCCGGAGCCGTTCCTCTCGGCGGCGGATTGTTTGAAGCTAAGCCAGACTCATGTTCTCTCTCCTGAAACTGCGCCAAAGCAAACTCGAGCTCGTCAATAACTGGATCCGTGCTCTCAAGCTTTTCTTCTGCGCTTTCGGGGCTTGTTGTTTCGGGCGCAACGGGCTGAGTCGTGGTATTTAGCGGCGCTCCTGCCGGAGCTGCATCTTTTGTTCTTGCTCCATTGACTGGATGACGAATTGGCGCAGTGGTATCATTGGCACGAAGGTTATTTAGACGACCTAGCTCTGCTGCCGACGAGGTGGCAGCCGGTTTTGTACTTGTCGGCTTGAGGTTTGTATTACCCTTCACAACAGAACTCATCAATGGCGCGTTGCCCCGATTGGCTGTTGTATCTCGCGCAGGTACGGTGTTGGTTCGGTTTGTGCTCGGCTCGACCCGTGTTGGTGATCTATCGACGCCTCTGCCATTCTTGGGGGAGGTAGCGCGGTTCGAAACTGACGATTTGGTACTACTATTACGTCCACCCCGACTATTTCGAGGCGATGAAGGGTTCTTCTTGGAATGTGAGTGATTCTCCTCCTCGTCGTCGCGATCACGATCGCGATCACGTTCACGATCATGACCACGCGACTTTTTAGATATTGTTGGTTGAGGTGCTGGAGTTGAGTCAAGATTGAGAGCATCGTACATCTCAACATCTTCGTAAAAATCGGGGTCTTGATTGCTTTCGATGTAATAATCTACACTGTCCTTCAAATCAGAAGCTTCTGCAGGTGTTACAGCATCGTTGTACACAGCTCTTAAAACTCTTTCAAGCATTGTGACGTGATACTTATGTCGGGTGATCACTTCCTTAAGTTGCGACACGCGAGGATTTTCTTCTGACCTCTTCTTCCGTTTTCCAGAGTGAAGCGTTTCTATTTCTGCTTCGAGCTCTTCTGTCTGCTCTTCTAAACGAGCAATGGCCTCCTTAACCCACTCGCCGACACCGGTCTTTGCCTTTTGTTTGGGGTCTGTGCGGTCCTGCGCCAGACCCTCCTTGGAGAAGGCTTTTGTTTTGGTTTCCTTTTCGCAGATCTTGAACTTTTCCATTTTCTCCTCGATTAGCTTGCGGTTGGCGTCAAGTTTTGTCTTGTCCTTGATGGAGCTGTCCCCTTGCCATGTCTTGATCTGGTCTCTTAAGCGTTGAAGCTTTTTGATTTCCTTCTTGAGGTCGCCCTCATACTTCTCCTTCTGGGCGGTGGTGGCGGCGCTGTACACCTTGTCCCAAATCTGTTCAAAGACCTGGACACCCTCATCGACCTTCTTAAGCACCCGGTCTATTTCACCCTGGAGCTTGCGGCTGGCCATGGTGGCTACCATGAACGAGGCGAAGGAGGGGCGAGAAAAGGGCACGGGAAGGGGGTAGCGAGAGCGCTTTCAGCCGCAGCGTACGAAGAATGACGATGGCGTTCGATTGTTATTGTACAAGTTGGAGAGCAGCGCAGTTGAAAATCAGCTGGTGTGGAGATTGTGCGGGATGCTATGCGTTGCGTTTGGAGTTTGCGCGCACACAGGCGGTGACGGTGGAGCGTTTGATACCATTCCCACAAAAATGACGCAGGTGGTTGATTTTGTACTGCGTGTGCACGTGGCCACTATGCAGCGTATGCCACGCGTACAAGCTGTGAGCTCACTGAGCTGTGCGGCTGTCAACAGCGCTCAACGGCGGACTTGGAGGTCCACCCGCCGCGCGCATGCGTGGCGCACTGCGTGCTCCGACGCGCTGCTCCGCGGCGTCGAGCCGAACGCAACACGATGGGTGCCTTCGTAGCTCCGCTTCCGCTGCCTTCCGCGCGCTCAAATCGCACGCATCTCGTGCAGACCAGCGCCGATTTGCGTGGCGTGCCGTATTCCTCCGCGCCTTCGCCGCTGCCGCTGGCAAACTGCGCGCCTCGAAGCGATGCGCATGCAGAACGAGCGCCGATTGGCGGGGTGAGAACACACGTGGTGGTGGTGTGGTTTCGATGCGATCTTCGACTTCATGATAACCCGTGTCTGGCTGAATTGGAGCATTGCGCGGTTGCGCCGCTTCTCCTGCTACCGCACGCGCCGTCGCAGTCGCTGCTGGACGCCGCGCACGACCTGCGTGCGGCGTTGCGGGAAAGAGGGACTGAGCTTTATGTGCGACAGGCTGCAGACGATGCAGCGGTGGTTGTGAGACAGTTTTGCCAGAGCGTGGGTGCTACCCATCTGCACTTTGCAGCAGACGTGAGACGAGAAAATCGCATGCTGGAACAACGCGTGCAGCGCGAGGTTGCCAGTGCCGGCACCTCGGTGATAAAGTTTTGGAGCGGCGGGTTGTTGAGTCCCGATCAACTGCCGTTTGGCGTGCAAGACATGCCAGAAGACTGCGACGCGTTCGCCGAGGCGGTGCGCAACGTGGCCATCTCACGGCCGCTGGACGTGCCGGCCGCGTTCAACGGCGTGCGCGACGTGCCGTGCGGAGAGATCCCGGGACGGAGAGAGGGCGCCGGCGGAGAGCAAATGGCGCTCAGAGGGCTGGACGAGTACTGTAACGGTGCGCTGGCGACGGTGCAAGGAGTCCGGCTGCAGACCAGCTTCGGTCGACTGGGGCCGTTCCTGGAGATGGGCTGCGTATCGCCCAGACTGCTGTGGGATCGGGTTGTGGCGCGCGGCGAACGTAGCGTGCGGCGGTATTGCGCCGAGTTCGAGCTGCTGCTGCGCGAGTTCGTGCGCTTCATGACGCTCAAGCGCGGCGAGCTGCCGGCGTAGCCGCGGTGCGAAGCGAAGCGCAGTAAAAACGTTGGAGCGCGTGAAGTGCGTGCGAAACGTGTCACGCATGTATGTTTTGAAGGCGCGCTTCTGCTTGCTGTTTGGCTGCTCCATCGCCGTACGCCGCTCCGTGCAACGGCACCCCCTCCCACCCTGAACACCCCGCGAATCCGCCCCCGTCCCCTTCGCCCTTGTCCCTTCTCAACTG
>JASCIV010000468.1:0-19109 GCA_030374735.1 Gracilaria caudata
TGAAGACATACTCTTCAAGAACTGCATCCTCAGTGCAGGCTGTAGTGAACTTCAAACGGAAAAGGAACCTTATCACGATTCACGTCATACACGAAATCGATCATGTCATCCGGATGAGACTCCAGACGATCGATGTAGCCTTGGACCTCCGCTGTGTACGTCATCTCCTTAGGAAGATGACCGAATTGACCAATGGAAAAGTAGTAGAAGTAGAACAAGAACTCGTACCCGACTTTGCTGCAGACAGGCTCACACACGCGACGACACAGGGCGGTTAACGTGAGAGTTGTGAAAAGGGGATCTGTAGCTTTTCTTGAAGATGGTTGGTAAGTGATCCAGAATTAACTGCTTCCATTGATTTTCTGTATTCAAGTGTATGCCGTTGTATATTATGTCCTAAAATAGGTTGAATTTGGGAGTACAATGCAAATATCTACGCTCATTTTGAGTGCATTAAGAGGGCCAAATTTTGCTGCAAATTATGATGCTTACTGTGCATTGTTACTCCTATCACAACGTTTTTCTGCCAGAATTAGGCTACAGTTCGGCCGCGGCGCGAAGCGCCGCGTGCGGCCGAAGGCCGCTTACCCCTTGTCGTGTCATTTAAAGACAGGGAAATATCAGTGTTCAAGCTTGTATTGTCCTTCCTAACGCTAAAGTACTACATCATTTTCGACTGCACGGTGCCCGCAATCGCAGATGATGCGTCTACATGCACGGACACAAACTTTGGAGGGGGCTCGTTCATGGACCCACACATTCGCACCTTTGACGGACTGGGATATGAATGTCAGGCATCTGGGGAGTTTGTCATGTCGAAAGGAAAGTCATTTGAGATCCAAGCCCGATTCTTTGGAGAGTCAGCTCGGGGAAGTGTGATTACCGGTTTAGCATCGAAGGTAGAAAACAGCCCTGTTATCCAGTTCTCCATGGCGAAGGATTCTAATGAGAAAACTATTCCGATTGCCTCTTGTCCCGTTCTGTTTCTTGCAGACAACGAAATAAGGATTCTTTCATCAAATGTGCAAGATATTAGAGGTGTTTCTGTTTTGGTTAAGTCCAAACTCATCACAGTTGTGTACCCAAACAACATCTTCTACGAGATGCGAGTGTCAAAATCGTCATCTTTTGGTTGCTTCTTCTCGCGGTTCTTGTTCAAAATTCCCTCCTCGTTAGCAAAGGACGAGGACATTCTTGGATTGCTAGGAACGCCGAATAAGAAACTGGATGACGATTGGAGAAACCGCGATGGAAAAGGTTTAAAGATACCACTATTCACGTTTGGAAAGGAAGCGTATGACTATTGCGCACAGAACTGGTGTCTTACATCCGAGAAGAAATCTCTATTCTTCTACGAGGAAGGAAGAAGTTTTGATTCGATATCAAAATGTTCTCGCAAGTATGAAAAACTTGATTTAGAGACTTTCACACCTAAACTGCGGAGATTAAGAGCTATCTGCGGAAGTAATAGAGAATGTCTCGTGGACGGCATGGTAGGTACAGAAGAAGATGCCCGTGCCTCTCTGGCGGAACAAGAGGAACTCAAGGGACAAGGCATCATATTTCCTTCAGTGACAACAGAAATATTTTCCATATATCCGACAAAAACGTATCGCATGGGTCCCATACAGATCAAATTGGTTATTGACCTATCTAATGTGGAGGATAAAGCGAGATTTGTGAAGACATTCAAGGCATTTTCCATCAACGCGAAAACAAAAGAGCGTCTTGCGTCACCGGATATCATTCTGAGGGACAGCGGAGAAGGCGCAGATGAAGAAAAGAATGATAAGATTTACTCAGGATACACTGACGCTTACCTACCCGGGGTCTTGAATGAATGGAGTTATGTAGCGCTTCCGTTCAGTGACACTGGAGCAATCAACGATGAGTCTTTGATATTTGAATCCGAAAAGAAGGTAGAAACGTTCAGCTATAGTTCTGGCGTACCCGCATCACCAGCATTTGACAGAACGGAAAAGAATATAATGAGCTTAAGCCGGCTTTCCCTGCAGCTGAAGAAAAGGGCTAGATGGAGTGAAGATACCAAACTTTCAGTTCGCTTCGGTGGCGAAGTTGTGGGCCCTGATTGCGGGAATACTGAGGAGGTAGAAACCTGGTTCACAGGTTTGAAGAAGGTATCAATATCTGGCAATTATGTTCGGGTAGAAGTGACTTCGATTACGTTGCTTCGCGAATCAAAGAGTTATGATATCGGCATTGACTTGAAAAAAGCACAAAGCAATGGGCTTTTTGAAAGTGGAGAAAAGGTGAGAGCTAGTGTTTTTGCGGATGTGAGGGACTTGAAGGAGCCGGAGACACTTACATTGGGGTCCCGAACGCTTTTCGTTGATGCTGGCACCCAGAGATTATCTTTGTTCGGGTTTAGATATTACACGGGGTACTTTGTGTACCGGCCTGGTGGGAAGCATAATGGATGTGCTTCCACATTGGTTGGGCATGTGGACCTTTCGGTTGTTGGAGATGGTAAGGATTTGCGGGTTGAGATTATTCCTGCTGGTGATACTGCCAAGACCAACTTCAGGTTCTGATCTCGGATCTTACTCTTGTAAAACGTCGAGTTGGCCGCTACGGCTGCTGCCGAGCAGCAGTGGAAATGAAAGCTTTTTTCTTCTGAAAAACCATTGCTTTTTCATCATAAACCGAAGACAGTTTGCCACTATACCTACAATTTAAAACCTGGCAATGGGCCATAAAAAGCAAAAAAAGGAAAAGGTCTAACGCGTAAAACCACTCTTTTGGTCTACCCTGGGTAAAACGCAACTCCCACCGGGTAGAAGAGGTTTATGCTTACGAATATGTATCGACTCATAATTCTAATAGTGTCGTCGGGAGTGTCCTTGATGTTATTCACATTTTGGCGCGCGAAGGACATTGCCAAAATTGAGCTGAACACTGACGATAGTGCAGTGCTCCCTCCCTGACTTGTCTTTGTGGGATTGGGCGAAAGGGTGACGATGCTGAACCCCGCTTCGTTATTGGGTTGCGGGCTCGGTACGGGGAGGTGGTTGGTCAGCGGTCTGACGTTAGCGACGCCGTTTCTATTCGGCATGAGCCGAAATAATTTAGTGGAAGATCTAATGTGCGACGGTATCTAACAAGGCATGCCCGGGTGGATCCACTTCCCCCTTCCTCTCTTTTGTACCAAACTGGTAAAAAGAGGCCGACGAAACAAAGCGCAGAGCTGCGTGAAAGCAAACGATCATGTTTTTCCGCGCAGCTGCCGGTCTCACAATACCTCCCGGCGCATTGAACTCCTCTTGCCGCACCACCGAAGAACGACATGTCGAGCCCGAGAGACACCCAACCTCCTCTGCAGGATACGTCGTGTTCTGCTGAACGGCTGCTTCGCGCCAAGTATCTTATTAACAACGCCGGGCGCTGGTCGGCGTATCCCAGTTTCCTCAGATGCGCTCATCACGCAATCATGGAACTAAGATGCACCGAAGATGATTTACAGTCATGGTCTCTTGTGAAAATCAGAGACGCCAAAGATGACATTGAAAGGTCTGTTGACATCACTCAAGAGGTTCTTGTATACGCATGGCCCTTATCGTTCACAACAATCTACATGTTTCTGTATTTCGCCAGCTCGCAACTATGGGTTCTTTTTGCCGTCGCGTTCCATGTTTCTCTGTATGCGTATCGCTTCTTTCTCAGACACCATGTACATGCTTTTGCAACCATCTGTGAAAATCGTGCGCGCCGAGCAGCACAAGTAGATGACACGGAGTGCAGTTGTGACTGCCTGGGTGCTGCAAGCCGACGAAATTACATTTCGGCTTCCACATAGTAGCTCTTTCCCTATGAGTTAGTCTAAGCCCCGAGGGCTTGATCAAGAGGGATGCCTCTTCGGCGATACACTTCGCTTTTCTACAAGGGTGTATGAGCAGAAGCATTGACAGCAACATGGGTCTTCTTGGTTCGACGCACTGATTCGGCGCAAAGCGCACAGCGTCACAAAGCTAGGGGTTGGCCATATTGGCACCGCCATTACTTTGAACCCGTTTTTGTCCTTTTGGCATTAATGAAACCCTGCGCTCCCGCCTACATGAGATGAACTAGAGGACAGAGAAGAGTACCGTTGTTTCAATGTTGCAAGGATGTGATTCGTCTCTCGCCCGAGACGGTTCATCCAACTGCTCACCTTGTCAATTCATTTTTGGGTGTAGGTTTGGAGACATGGAACCAACTTTTTACGACGGCGAAGGAGTGGGCGGCGGCAGTAAGGCGGATTGGCAGTAAGGCAAAGTGGCAGTAAGGACTGAGCGTGTGACAAACGATTTTTGACGGTATGTGATTGGTATCGGTCGAGGGGCGGGAGGGAGCGGGGGGAGTAGGAGGGTGGGGGTTGCGCTTTTCTCCAGCGTCCGAAAAGCAAAGTTCGTCGAAAGTAAACGCTTTCCAGAGCGACACACGAAACGAAAACTCCTTGTAGATACATATGGAATCTCTCACGACGTGCTGCGTTCAGCTCTCACAACCATTTGTGAACAGTAGTAGCAATATGTTTTCGTTGGAATCGAACTCAATGTTGGCTGGGTTGGCGGAGTATTCGGACAGGGTTCGCGTTTGATAGTTGCAAGACAATTGTTGTTACGTAAGCGGAATATGGAGATTGATTCCACTGATATCTCCTTCACGTAGACGGTGCTGATGGCGTACAGCCTAGTTTTCAGTTCCGTCCGATGCCTAACTTTCAAGGCCAACGTGATGCGAAGCTCACGTCACAACATCTTATAAGAGCTTTTGAGGGCAATATATCACAAATATGTTCGTCTGCTTGCACAGAATCCTTTCCCTATCAAACACAGCGACAGCTCATATCCAAAGCAACCTTTCAGAACTGCGGGTTTTTGCTGAGCGACCACTTTGTGGTTCTCTCAACATGACGATTACGGCTGATTCTAAGGTGTGCAAGAACAGCATGATACAGCCATGTTTGCTAATCGTTCTCATTGCTTCTCTTTGCTTCCAAACCCCTGGAAAGGTCTCGAAATACCCCAACATGTATGCCCGTTTGAAAGCTTGGCTCGATCAAAATAGTTGACAGACGCGTGCGTAATTCGTGACGACGACGCTACGACGGGTTTCACCATTTCGTTATCGTATTGCCTAAACGATTCGGATCATGTTGAGTATTGCGAACAAACTTGCACGCCATCATTTTGCGCTCTGAACTCAGTGATTAGGCAAGTCTACAATAGAAGATGAGGCTAAAGGAGAAAGCAGTGGTGCTGGCAAGCTCGATGAAGCGCACCGAGAAGTGAAATCGTTGATTGAAACAGATGGACATTGGAGGAATTACTGAAGTGCGTGAAGGAGGCAAGAACTCGTCTTACAGACCTTCAACATAGCGAGCGGTTGTTAGACCACCCAGAGGCAAATATCCACTGGAGAGTGCCAAGGATGACTTGCAGGTAGCTGTCAAGAAGTTGGAAGAATTGCGAACTCTTGTTGTGGGCACAGTTCTTGCTGGTGGTGGTGTTACTCTTTATTTAACGGACAATCCAGGGCTTTCTTTCTTGATTCTTCTCTCCGGACTTTCAATAGAATGGTATAAGCAAAACCTTGATACAAAGCATGCCGAACTCAAACGTTGCTGCAATATTCTACAACGTCTGCGGGACAAGAGAGAATGCAGCAAAAGTTCGTTGACTCCATAGATACTCGATACCAGTGTTACTCTTGATGAGACACTTAATGTTACGTTTGTCTGCCATTGACAACCCTTGTTTGCGAGATGAGGACTTTCTGCACCAGTATGTTTGGGAGCAAGGGATAAAGATCAAAATGCATTTTCAATGAGATACCCTTCTTTGATTTTGGTAGTCGTTCCAATCTCTCAAACTTCCGAAATCTGACGTTCAACCAACTTCGAGTACTCCCCATTCTTCCGCATAAGAGCCTCATGATTTCCCTGTTCGACAACAACCCCTCTTCGGATCACAGCGATGACATCCGCATTCCGAATTGTCGACAATCGATGCGCAACAAGAACCGTAGTTCGCCCCTGAATCGCATTTTCAAGGGCGGCTTGTACTGCCTTTTCACTCTCACTGTCCAAAGCGCTCGTTGCTTCGTCCAACAATAGCAAAGGCGGTTTTCGAATCAAACTTCGGGCAATTGCCACACGCTGCTTTTGTCCTCCACTCAATGTATCGCCTCTCGTACCGACAAGCGTATTGTATCCTTGCGGCAGCATCTGGATGAAATCGTGAGCATTGGCGAGTTTGGCAGCCTCTTCAACATCATTGATCGTTATGACACTTTCGCCTCCAAGATGTGCGCCGTAAGCAATGTTGTCAAATATAGACCTGTTGAAAAGCTCAGGCTCTTGGGAGACGAGCCCCATCGTGCTTCGGAGGCTTTGAACATTGATGTGCTCCGCATCTTTCTCGTCAAAGTTGATACTTCCCTTTCGGATTGAATAGAACCGTTGCAACAAGGAAATAACAGTGCTCTTGCCGTGACCGCTGGGTCCAACCACTGCTATGGTCTTCCCCGTATCGATGTCCAAGCTAAGACCACGCAGCACTCGACAATCCGGCCTTCTTGGATATTCGAAATACACCTTCTTCATCGACACCCCATTTCCAATTCCACAAATATTCTCGCCCTCTGCGCTTGTCGGGTCGATTTGGCTTTGACGATCGATCAGTCGATAAATATGCGTGGCTCCCAATTTGGCCGCAACGACATCTGGGACAAACGCAGCTGCCCCACCTAACATCGCGGCGCTAAACATCAAAGCCATTGTGCTTGTGAACATGTCATCATATGAACAGTACCCGTCCTCAACAAACTTTCCTCCAGCTTTGTAAGCGGCATACCAAATCATTGACTTGCAGAACTCTGAAAACCCATACGCCACTCCGTTCACAACGCCACTCTTACGCTTCGATTTGAGGGTGCTGCTAATTTTCACATCGTAGCGCTCAACGAATACATCTTCCACCCCAAGATACCGCACAGTGGAGATATTATCGACAGCCTCTACTGCGATTCCGTTCGCCTGAGAAAACGCTCTCCGAGTTCCTGAATCGATGCCTGCAGAAATCCGTACTTCAAAGTATCCACCAAGAATGTTTCCAGGAATTATAGCAAGAACGATAAGTGCCAGACGCCAACACGTTGCAAATGAAACTATCAAACCACAGCACAGAGCTGCAAGAATGTTCATTGTGATACCAAGAAGATCCCCAGTAAGACCCTTCACTGCAGTGGCCTCGCCAGAAAGAAGATGAGTGAGAGAACCTAAGGAATTCTCTTGAAGATCGAAGTAGCCCATCTCCTGTTTGAGCAAGGAACGAAGGGCGAGGCGACGAAGTTTCATAGTGAGCACTTCTCCTGAAATGTGCAGTGCACTATACTGCAAGAAATTTCCAACCAAACCCATCCCAGCCAGAATGAGAAACGCGACGCACCACTTCCGAATACCACTTGTGCTGTTACCTCGAAGCATAACGTCAACTACTTGTGTGAGAGGAATTGAAGTAAGAGGTAACACGACGGCTTGAAGAATAGAGCCGAACACGCCAATCGCAATTAAGGGCCATTCGCTGCGGTTTAACCGAAGAGATCGTAGAAAGAGCCCCTTGTCTACGGGCCGTTTCTCGCCCTCATCCCCGGTGCGATATGGAGATATTGAGTCTACGCCCGTCTTGCTGGCAGAAAAGGGAGCGGAATCTTTGCTCGTAAACATCTGCCCAGGCAATTCTTCTTCTCGATCATCCGTGTCATCCGCCAGCTCCTGTCTTTCCCTTTCAAACTTTTTTCTCTCAATGTTTTGCAACTCCATTAGCTTCTTATACACACCGCCTTCTCGACGAATCAGATCCAAATGAGTCCCCCTTTCTTGTACGATTCCATCACCAATGCAAGATATGGAGTTGGAGCCACGAACAGTGCTTAGACGATGCGCTATAGTTATTGTCGTGCGACCAATAGAAGCTTTCTCCAAAGCGTTTTGAACAATGCTCTCACTCGTGGCATCCAAGCTAGACGTAGACTCATCAAGGATTAGAATCTTAGGATTACGCAAAATTGCTCGCGCGATACATATCCTCTGCTTCTGACCGCCACTCAACAACGCTCCACGCTCACCGAGAACAGTATTGTATCCGTCGGGTAGTTTTGTGATAAACGAATGAGCATTGGCAATCTTTGCAGCCTCCATGATTTGATCATCAGTGACTCGGCGCGGCACCACGACCCTCTTCCCAGACTTCGGGTCCACCGAGAACTCCACCCCTGCACCAAGTGCAATGTTCTCTTTAATAGAGAGCTTGAAAAGGGATGGGGTTTGTGCAACTATACCCATCTGGGCTCTCAACCAGCATACGTTGAATTCGCGGAGGTCCACACCATCCAGAGTGACACTTCCATTTGTCGGATCATACAGTCGCATAACAAGACGAGCAACAGTAGACTTCCCACAACCCGATTTTCCAACGAATGCTTCCGAAGTACCTTCCGGAATCTCAAGGTTGAAACTGTTGAGCACCAGTCTGCGATCTTCAACATCATCCTTCTGGTACGTGAAATCGACGTCATCGAAACGTAAGCGACCAGTAATATCATGGTCTGGTATGCGTCCTACATCATAATCGAGTGGGTCAATCTCGCTCTTACGCTCAATGATCTGAAACACTCGAGGGGCTGCAGCCTGTGCGACAGGAATGGATTTAAACGCTGGACCGGCTGTACCCAGTGAGCTCGCACCAATCGCAACGGACACGAACACAAGCACAACATCTCCAGCAGAGATATCACCGGAACGAACGAGACGAGAACCGTACCAAAACGATAATGAGTAGGAAGCTATGACAATAGAGAAAGCAAGTCCAAGTCCAATACCAGACACCAACGCCGATCGAATAGCAGTACGAAAAGCACGCGACAAGGCATTTTCGTAGCGAGTGGCTTCTTCTTCTTGCGCCGAGTACGCAGTGACCGTTCGCACAAGACGAAGCACTTCAGTAGCAACAGCTGTTGCAGCAGCATAGGCAGTGTTTCCTTGTCCCTCGACGGCAGCGTTAAGTCGTCCAAACACCAAACCGGTACCGATCAGCAAAGGGGTAATCGCGAGTATAACCAAGGTGAGCTTCCAACCATACGCGAATGCGACAACGATTCCCACAGCGAAGGTGGAAGTATACTGAACGCATGTAGGTAGTTTATCGCCAATACCAGCTTGAATGAGGTTAATGTCATTTATAATGAGATGTGTCAGAGTACCTGTCTCATGATGATCATAGAAATGACAATCCTGTCGCAAGAGCGAACGGAAGCATAACATTCGCAACCGATTTCCAATGCGATTGGCGGCCAAGATGGCCAGGCTGAGCTGCAAAGTTCCCAAAACAAGACTGGCAATGGCAATACCGAGAACAAGATTGGAGGTTGACGAGTAAGAGTTTGTGATATTAGTTACGGCCACGAAGTTTGGATCGTCTGCAGGAAGCAAGGTGGCGCTAAAGTCATCCAGAACGGTTCCAAACGTTATGATGAGGATAGGAAACATAGCTCCGTGAACAGCCGCTATAAGAACCGCCGTCAGCGCCATAAGCTTGTCCCATCGCGCTGCGTACCGAAATAAGCGCCAATATGGAATGGGTGGTAGCTGGTCAGGTAGCTGTTCGTCAGTGCCGACCTTGAGGACAGAATGTTCCGAAGACATATCAGAGAAGCTGTGGAGTGAACGATGCACAAAACGTGCCGCGAGTGCATGATCATGCGAAGACAAGAGCTGAACGCTCCTCTTATGAAGGCACTAGGAACTTCGCTGAGGCGAAGGGATGGCATTATGCATGCCTGTGCCACAAAACACGGCTGCGGCACGAGAAAGGGCGGCGTGGCTTGGGACCATCTCCAAGGCGATGGAAGTTAACCAGATCAAGTCTACAAGGAAGTGCCACCCGCACGCGCCGTGGCACGTGGCGTTGCACTGTGCAGCGACACGTGCCACGGCGCGCGAAGGCGGCCCATCTAGTGACGAAACACAGCACCAGGAGCCGGCAAGCTTTACGCTCTCCTTTCGTAGTGCTTATCTGTGATGTGGTTTGCAGTGTTCGAAAAGAAATATATGAACTCATCTCTTTGCTTTTATGCTAAAGGTTCTGAGCAGTTCCTAACGCAGAAGCACATGGACATGTTCATTGTGTGCCGGAGAAGACTTCCCATTCACACGTGACGGGTACTGCCACCGGATGCATTTTGCGTAACGCAGTGCTTTCCATCATCATCAGAACTTTCTCCTCGATGAAATTCCCATCTTGTTCATCATATGGTTTCTGTAGACGCACGCGCAAAACAGCGGCACTGGGTTCATTTAAGTCTTTCAAAAGGAAAACATGCAAGAAGTATATGTTCTCCTTCTCGTCGGGGTGTACTAAACCAATCCACCCAACCATCTTATGCAGTTGGTCACCATCACTACCTTTCATCAAAGGATTGTACTTGTTCCATATTCTTCCAGGAATCAGTGGTAGTGTGTGCGGTCCATTTCCTCTAATGACGTCTTGCACGTGACTAATTGCTCTGCTTTCGTCAAAGTCAGGAAAATGGAGTTCATCAGCTTTCGGACCAATCTGATTAACGAGATCATTTTGGCGGCTTCCGAGAATACCTAACGCCCATTGATGTACCTTTCCTTCGTCTTCAGTGTTGACTCCTGGCGGAAGTTCTTCTTCTCCGATGACTAGCTTCACCAATAGCTTTGCAAGCTTCTTAAAATCTTCATGGCCCTTGTCGAACAGTATCTCATCAGGCTGTATCTCATCTCCACGGAAATAGAAAATTCCCCTGCCTGCAGTGGCCAGATACTTCTCGTTTGCTATCCAAAACCTTCCCTGTGATGCTTTGGCAGAAGGGCAGATAAGCGTCAGATAGCGACAATATGGTCTTATTCCTCTTGTCAGCCATCGTTCAAACGAACCATCATTGGTAGGTGGCAACTTGCTGTCAACCCAGAATCGTATCCGGGAACCCCGACTTGCCTCGATGAAAGATGCAATTGCTTCGAAGTCAGGCTGGGTTATCTTTTGCTTCGAGTTTCGCCAGAAGTGTTTGTAAGAAAGAGCAACCGTCACGACGTCCATTTCCACGGCATGTGGGTTTAAGGCAGTGTTTCTTCGCAGAAATTCTCTTCGAAGTCGCGAGGTTCTGTACTTCTTCCCTCCACTAAATGTTCTGGTATAACCATTTTCGCCGGGTTCGCCCTCGAAGGTGGGACCAAGAGCGTTGAGTTCTTGAAGTACTGAAATTCTAAGCCCCCGTTCCACTTGCGACATTTGTGCCAGTATGGCGAACTGCGCAAGCTGTAAGCACATGTCTAACATCGCTTTTCCTGTGGAGCTTGCCAAAAACCCCACGGCGCGTTTGAGAAAAGAAAGAACGGTTTGAATAACTTGTTCACCAGGAGATAAATCTTCCCCAAAGTCATTCAAAAACTCGTCAATACCTCTCTGTGCCGCGGCCCAACAATCATCCCCGTGGGACCGGAGGAAATGCCTCAGCTGCTCATGCTGAGTGAAAATATATCGGAACATTCCGCCTGGGTCATTGTAGGTCAACGAGCGAAACTCTGCAATCCTCTTGAGTTCTTCCCACAATCCAACTTCGCTACTTTGTTCGTGTTCTGGTCCACGTATCTCATCCATCGTTGTGGTGAGATACCAAGAGCCAAGTTCCTCACCCTTATGGAGTTGAAGAACAGATAAAGCCAAGTTAACGGTTCTCTCGTTTTCCTCAGCGGTAGATGAATCTGAGGAGGTTGAGGAAAGGGGGCCAATATAGTGTACGAAGATCTGCGAAAGTGTGTCCATGCAGTCGTTTCTCATTGTTTCATACTGATGTCGAGCAAAGGCATTATTTGGAGGTCTAGAAGAGTAGAGGACGAAAGTTGTTAATAGAGTTTGAAGAGCATTTGACACAGAAACATTGCTTTCCTGGCCAGTACAAATGGTTCGTTGTGGAATTCCAGAAGAACCACTAACTGCTGATGATGAAAGCATATGGAGCGCTCTTTCATTCACATCTCTCCATAAATGCATCCACGCTGTTTGAGCGGCCGGCAAGTGCTGCCGAGTTGGTCGTAAACGGACCCGTTGCATGGGAATGCGTTCTTGGAATGCACGCAGAATTGCTCCATTTGGAGAACTCAAGAGCCATTTCCGCTGAAAGCTTGAGGTACAATTTCCCATGGGTTGAGCCAACGTGAAGGAAGTCGGTCTCTCTAATGAAGTTCACTACTTCCGCTCTAACAAACTACTGCAAACTGGAAGTCGCATGCTTCCTCTCAAATGCAACTCAACGGCATTAACCTTCTACATGGGACGTTCTACCCTTCGCAGTTACACGTTTAGGTGAGAGGGCCAGCAACCGACTCCTGGTAGGTAACGAGGGTTAACCCTTTACCCTTGTAACAGGCGATTGGAGCGAGTGCAGGTTATACCAATGGTAGAACGCTACTTCTTACTCCTCCTCTACTGAGTCAGTAACGTTTGTGTAAACCTGTTGTTGTGACCAGGAGCGAAACGTTGGTTAACTGAAGATCTCGCTTTGGATCTGAAAATGCAGTGTGCCTGATGAACAAAACATGCCGCCAGTGCATGATTATGCCCAAGACAAGAGTTAACGGCTCTCTTGGGAAGGAAGTAAGCGCTTCGCTGTCAAAGGGATGGCACAGGGTTTCATTCCTTTTGACACAACGCCATCGCGACACGACGGAGCGCAGCGCGGCGACGTTGGCGCTGGCTCTTGTTGCGACCGGAATGAGTCACACCCGTTACTGACCAGAATGCGCTTTTCGTCTCTGTTCGATTTCGGAGCGCTAGAATTGGCTGTACGTCGAGAGGATTGACAGCGTGCGAATGGATCCAAATCGAAGGTTGTTCCTTACGCCCTCCATCAACTGTCGGGCACAACGCCGGCTGCTGGGACCCGCTCCGCAGACCCATCCACCGATTCAAACGCACCCGCAACGGCAGGACTCTGAAGCACCGCTGCCGCGAGTAACATTATGTCCTCTGCTGTTGCGCGCGGTAACGCATTTCGCCACCCTGGCCATTGGCCGTCGGCCACGTCGGCGACACAGTTGGACAGCTAAAGCTACTCTGACTAGCTAGTGTGCACACAGGGCAGGGCATCTCTCCGAATTTACGTACAAAAAGGTGCCGCAAATGTGTCAGCAATATCTGCAAGGTACACGTACAGGTACTTTCGTACTACAGTACACGCCAGCTAGTTCTCTCTCTCTCTCGTTTATGAAAACATGTACGCTAATTCCTCGCACGCATGGGTTTGCTAAAGACCCAACAACCTGTAACACTTCTAGCCTGCAGCCATCAGCGAGTTCTAATAACTCTTTTGCATTTGTTCGGCAATAACATCGGGAGCATGACTAGCACTACATCTTCGGCATCGACGATGTCTATAACGCCTCTTCCGTTTCTACTCATTTTCTTGATATCTTTCGCAGTGTTGTTAACTCCTTGATATGAGCATTGTGTAAATCGTCATCGACATCAACAGAACTCCTAATGCCATCATGAGTTCTCATCTTAAACCTGTCCGTATGACAACTCTCTTAGACATTACAATAGAGCTTAGCGAGACGACTTTTCGGTTTCTTCTTCTTCTTTATTTTGGACAACAGCTTCTAATTACTAAGCTGTAGCAAAACTTTCAAAGAGAGTTTTCTCTCTTTAGAAAGGCCAAGTCTTTTCGGTTTGAAGAACAAAATAATTCTGCCAGGGGTCGCCCTCTGTCATTGTGGGTACATGTTGATAAATTTCAGTATATATATGATTCTTCTTCTATTCATACACTAGACAGGAAGATTGTCTTTGAAAGACTGTGTATACCTCGGGTATACGGTGCCAGCCCGAACGCCGAGCACAATTTGTCCCACGCTTGTCTAGCACTCAATCGGCGACGTCTAGTCCCCTACACGTAGAGCCAACGGGCCTGTCTTTCAGAACGCCATTCTTCTCAACTCACAATAATTGTTCGTTCAGAATCCACACCTGTCTAAGGTGCTGGACCGCAGGCGAATGCCAAAACTATAAGTCCTCTGCCCCACGTACACCGTTATCATTTCCTTTACAGTTCCTTCTTTTTGCCAGTCTTCTAGCTGGAGCTCAAGGCATTCATGCCTCTTGTCTATGAGAAGTCGCAGAAGCAGGCAGAAAGAACATAAAATAGACCCTTTCGAAAATAATTTCTTCTTCCTTTTCATCGACTCGACTTATGTTTAGTTACAGATCTACAAGGTTTCCGACTAGAACGATCTACTCCCACAGCAGCGCACTGTTCCAAGAGCAACTCGGAATTTGTAATCCAATTGGTAATGCTCCCCTTCACAGTCACATGAAGAGTACTACAAAAGAAGGTACCGGCTCTCGCCGGAGTTGAAACACTCAAGCCAAAGAAACTCTACCTTTTTGGAATGATGTCAATGGTGAATCTCTCGATTCACCTCATGATTACATGACTGGTCTTTCGAAACTACACTTATTCACTTCAGAAACACTTATGTATGAAGCCTTTGGGACAAAATCTATGCTGTCAGAAGTGCAACGTACTCTGCATGTCGTCGTAGCTTGCACGTTGGTGGCGTTCTGCTCCAAAAGCAACACCGGCCAGAGTCAACAGACAAACGCGTGCGCGCTGAGCCGTCGTCGTTCAGGAGTATAAGGGGACCGATTGCTATCATGCAATAACATTGCGTTCATTGCCTTCACATGTGAACGCGTTTATTAAGAATGGGCCTGACATCCGCGTTACGAATTATGGACAATCGATGCGCAACAAGCACCCTAGTTCGCCCCTGAAAGAACAAAAGACTGACAATGGCAACGGCACGAACAAGATTGGAGGTTGATCCATAAGCGCCTGTAATATCAACAAAGGACACTTCGCAGGGAGTGGCTCAAAAAGTCATTTGCAACGGCGCTAGACGGTATGATCAGGAGAGGCAACATAGCTCCGTGAACGGCGGCTATAAGAACAGCCGCTAGCGCCATGAACCTGTCCCATCGCGCTGCGTACCGAAACAAATGCCAATATGCAACGGGTGCCAGCTGGTCAGGCAGCTGCTCGACAAAACCGGCCTCGACAACAGATTATTCCGAAGACATCTCAGGGAGTCAGAGGAGTGAATGATGCGCGACACGTGCCCGAGCGCATGATCATGCAAAGAGAAGAGCTGAGGCTCTCTTATGAAAGCATTTAGCTATAGATGAGGCGAAGAAGAGACGGCATGCGTTGGAGACCTGTGTGACAAAAGTGCAATCGCGACACGACGAAGCGCTGATCATCATCATGATGACGGTGCCAACCGCGCGCCGTGGCACTTAGCTTGCACCACTCCCCACATGCATGGGACACCAGTCCAACCGAAATCGCCGCATCGATTCCAACCGCCTTCGCCCGACAGCTTGTCTCTTCATTCTTCCGCTTTCGTCTGTCCTTCGCCTGCAGCATCTTTGTGCTCGTTCTCCTTCACATCACGCTCTTCACAACCATCAGCCAACTTGTCATCCGCCTCCGTCCGCATTTCGTGTCTGTCTCTATCTGCATTCTCCTTCACATCACGCTCGCCGCCACTATCTGCCACCTTCTCATTCGTGTTCTCCTTCACATCACGCTCGCCGCCACCATCTGCCACCTTCTCATTCGCGTTCTTCTTCACATCACGCTCGTCGCCGACATCTGCCACCTTCTCATCCGCCTCAGTCTGTACATCGTGTCTGTCTTTGTCTGCCTTCTCGTCGACATCACGCTGGTCAACACCGTCTGCCGCCTTCTCATTCGCCTCCGCCCGTGCATCGTGTCTGTCTCTGTCCGCATTCTCTTTCACATCACGCTCGTCACAACCGTCTGCCGCCTTCTCATTTGCTTCTTTTTTATCGTCACCCCCATCCATTTTGTTTTCCTTTTCTTTTTCCTTCGAAGGACATGCAGCCTCCCTCAGGTTGAGCTTTGCCAGCTGATAAAACTTTCGGAACGTTCCAATGCAACAGCTAGTCTTCAAAACCTCCACAATGAGCACCACATCCGGTTTGGTCAAATCCACCTTGTATCGAGGTTCATAATCATGAATCGCCTTTGCGATCGCCTCGATAAAGTGATCTCTCTTTGCAGAATTGTTCAATCGCGCGCGAAACACGATCGCAAACGAAACGCCTCCCTCCCGCTCCACACTCGGAAAGTGCTCCTTCACAACCGTTAACGCCACGTTGGCGGCCAGGTCCGCTTTGGCGTAGCACGTTCCGTGCACAGGGATCACTCGGATGCAATGTCGCGAGCCGGCATTACCGCTCTCGCGCGCTTCTAACAGCGCCTGTTCCACCACATGTTCGACATCTGCACTCTGGTCTTGCACGCGCAGAAACACGGCACCTTTCACGTCGGCCACGACGCGAGTAAACACTCCATCGTTACCCTTTCGCAGCTGTGCCAACTCGCTCTCCAGCGCATTCTTGTCCGTCGCCTTCGCATCGATTTCGTGGTCACGCTTCGTCGGCGCTGCGGAGGATGGTTGTTTCTCGGCGCGTACGAATTTTGACAGGAGCACCACAGCGTCGCGGAACGCGTGGTGCTCGTGGCCCGGCGTGCAACTAACGAGTACGCCGCGCTGCGCCTGACTCAAATCGGCGCGACGCACAGTCTCCACGCCAACTGCGCGAAATTTTCTACGGCGCGCACGCGAGGACAGGGCGGCATTCTTGGGCGCAACCCTCTTTTGCGGCAACGTGGAGCCCATCACTTCACGAGAGCTGCAGGTTCGACCGCACGCAATCGGAGTGCACAGAGTGGACGGAATGGACGGACTCTGCGGTGGGACGGCGCGGACGCATGACGTCGGCGTGCGCGCGCGCATGGCGTACACGCGCCGTGGACAACGTGTTGACCAGCAATGCTAGCAGGCACCGTCAACGCTGCTGTCGGCAGCGCGAGGCATTGGCTTGTAGAAACGCGTGCAGACAACATTACAGAAGGGGGGATTGCCTCGTGCGCGCCCTTTTGTTTGAAAAGCTACGCGCTGTAATGTTGCACGGAGACCGGCGGATCCACTTCCATGCACAGGCGCAAACGCGATCGGCTGTATCTCGGACCAATTACGTCACTACAAGGGTACCGTCGGTACCCAGGGTTCTGAAAAGATATGAGCGCTCTGCGCCGTCCGCATCAATACCAGCTCAAGCGCCGCTGCTGTCGTCCAGGACCGTGCCTTCAATGCCCGCCCGCTACGTAGCTACTCTACCGATCCTACATATCTACAGCTGTACTTGCCAAACGGCTTGATCATCTGCCCTTTTCCCCACGGCGAGCTCTTCACGAGCCGGGCTCGCCAGAGCTGTTCAAATTCATTAACCTTACTTCATCCTCCCACACCCACACAGCCAAGTGCAGCCTACACAATTACTCTGCGCACTGCGCACTGCGCAGCCATCGATAGCTCGCGTCAACCGGTCGATTACAGATGGCACTGTCAACGGCTTACAACAACGCTGCCAATCGTTTACGTTCGTGCTGCGTTGGTGTATTCCCTCACCGTAGAAATCACCCCACCGATACGGCGCAACTCTTATCCACCCCCGTCTCTCGTCCTTGTTGCATGAAAAAGCAGACGCAAACGATAATTGACCGTAAACGGTAGTGCTCTGCCCTTCGCACCAGTGAGATACAAGAGAGAAACTCGCATTTTAGCCAAGCCCACGCAGAATATTCACACCCTCCAACAATTACCAGCTTGCAGATCGAACGCTTGAAGCCTTCGTATAAAAAGGCTCCTGCTCCAGCTCCTTGACGTCTCTTCAACATTCGCATCCGCCTCAGCTCTCATTCAACCCTTCGATCTCTTCTTGTCCCACACTATCCATTACCAAATGATTCGCCAACTCATCGTCCTGTTCTTCTCCCTCGTCGTCGCCCAGGCGTCGGCCTCCAGGAAGCGCATGTGTATGGGAGAAGCCGATTACGTTGTCAACTTCACCAACTTGTTGACGCCGGAGCGATTTGGCGATAGCATCCCTGAAGGAGGTCTTGTGTTTTCGCCCCTTGCTGGTGCCTCCCACTCCAACCGCATCTCTCTTCTCACCGTGCGAAGCAAGGCCTCACCGCAAGTTGAGCAAATTGCTGAGACAGGCATGAACGGTCGGTTTGTCACTCTTGCCGAAAGTCTCATCGGAAAGGGAGTGAAGAACGCTTCCGCAGCTATGGGACCAACCATGCCTGGAAACTACACCGCGCTTAGGTTCACTGTCGATTGCGAAAATCCCTTCATCACCGTCGTTGGCATGGTTGCACCATCACCTGACTGGTTGGTACAGATCAGCAACATTAACATGGTGCGAAGAGGCTCCTTCATCAAGAGGAGAGTCGGTAGACTGATTGCGTACGACGCGGGAACCGATGACGGCGATGAGTTCACTAACCCGACTGATGCCTCGCTCGATTTACCCACTGAGCCGCAAAAGAACATTGCCCCTCTTGTGGAAGATGAAACGGATGCCTTTGATGGTCGTTTCATCGGTACATACGTCATTACCATGGTCTAACTTTGATTATCTCTATGTTCCATCGACATGAATCACGGAAGTGGCTTTCATTGTTTTGCCGTATCTAGTGGCCACAGTAGAACATAATTCGTCTACAATCTGTAAATGATTCTCCTTGGCACGTGCTTACCTCGTGGTCAGAATCCCGATCTAGTTTGTTTCAAGAACACTACTGCTCTTCCGAGCAGTGTATGTCAGGCCACTACTTTATTCTCTCTAGAAAAAAGGATGCACAAGCCTCAGCTGCAATACGGCTGGTAACCCTCTGGTTAATAGATACCGAAAAGCAACGGAAGTAGTACACGGCGGGAAGACGAGTATGGAACTTACGGTCCTGGCCTTCGTTCTGAGAGAGCAGTTCTTTCAGCACAAGCTCTTTACTTAGTTCTAAGAGCATGTCTATCAGTGAGGTCAAATAGCTAAATTTCCAAATGTTTGGCTTCAGCATGCCATTTGGCATCTCTATCAGATGGGCTAAAGCTAAAAAATTTGGCCATCGAGCTAAACTCAGTGCCAAAT
>JASCIV010000469.1:0-17323 GCA_030374735.1 Gracilaria caudata
GGGTAGGCTTCGGGGCGGGGGCTGGCGCGGCGGCAGGAGTGGGAGTAGATGTCGGAGCCGGTTTAACTGGTTTCTTCTTGGGCGGCATGACGACAACAAAGCCCGTGGAAGAAATTCCGGCGGAGGAGATAGTGGCCTCATCAGAAAGGATCTTTCCTTTGAAGATAAGACGATAGGAAGCGTAGTCAGACACATTCTCACTGTCGGCCACCTTGCGCTTGATGTCGAGAACGGTGTCGGTGGGCTCGGCAGACAATTTGAAGGTGGCGCCTGTAAGGGTACGGAAGGTGACTTCGATGGCCATAACTGCGGCTGGGGGAGGGGGAACTATCTGGAGAAAGGGGCAAGAGAATGAGCTCGTAGCGTGCACTTTGGTCTGGAAGAAAAGCGGTCGTCGGCGGCAAGTGGATAGAGAAGAGAAGCGGCCTGAGGATGAGATTTTGGCTGGAGTGCGAGACAAAACGCGCGCTGAAAAAAACGCGCTTTTTGGCATAAAGGCGCCAATCGCAACCGGACACGGCTATGCCGTCGGCACCAGCGCGCGAAAAAACAGCACCACGTTGGTGCCGCTTTGCAGCCAAAGCGCAAGTGCGGCTTGACCTTGCTCACCACCGCCCACACTGCACTAGCGATAGTTCCGAGTGTCATACTCGCAATGGACCAATGCTTCCGCATCTTGAGAGCTCCTTGTTGGTGCGGCGCAACGTCGCAAGGCAAGGTGGCGCGCCAGGAATAGTCATCTGCGGGGCCTCCGCAAACGCTACACCAGTTGGCGAGCTATTGTCAACGCTCCGTCATGCCGTAGTGGCCACTCGGATCACCGTTTCTGCCCCGAACTTGATGTCTTCGCATCGAAAACGATGCTGGCATGTACGACGGTAACTGCAGCGATCCAGCTAACCTGTGAGATATCTGGGTGTCGCCCAGAACCACCACAGCATAATTAGCGGCTTAGGGTGCGCTACCACTTCGCCACTTGAGACCGCCGGCGCTGCGATGTCTTATATCAGGAATCAGGATCGTACTATACCGAATTTGTATTGCGCTTTGTCTGCCTGGTCATTGCGAAACTCATGTTGGTTCATGGACGCAACCCTAGGTTGCGCTCTTACAACACTGCAAGTTGTAGTGTGTTGTACCCTGCAGTCTACAACACCGGCGCTTGCTGCTTACGGTATACTGTAATATCTAAGGTGCTCTCAGCTGCAATCTCAACCTCGCTCAGCAGTCTGCTGCCGCCGTGAGTGCGAAGGTACCGTCGTAACCTTCTTGTATCTTTGCGTCTCTCTCTATCTTTGCGAAGCTAAGACTGCAGCGCATTGGAGTGCATTTTCTGCTAGACGGCTGGCCACCCGTTGCTGCCGCAATATACTGGTTTGAAGACGTCAATTTCTTTCACTGTAACAACACTTGAGATCCACCCTAATCTCGACTCCGATCCCTTCATCATCGATACCATTGTACCAACGCTGCTGCATCGCAATATCTTGGCGGCCGTTGCTTCCCACCAGCCCATAGTCGATAGCACGTGTCATATTAGCTGAGCGTCTCCACGTCGCCGCAGTAATCATCCTCTCACACTGAACGTGCATACCGCTCTGCAGCAAAACCATGTCAACCGCGTTCCTGCACTCTTTCTTTCCGCCCATTCCCCTCAATCGTCGCCGCTCAATAACACGCTTCAAAACGTGCAATGTTAATGCCTGTGCCGCATCATCAATATCAACACCACCTTCTGCTACGAGAGGCCGAATACTCACCCCTTCTGAGACAAATGCCGGTGCTCTTACTACCCCGATCGTTCATCGCTACCTATCTGACAACGATGATCGTTTTGCCATGTGGTACACATACAGACCTCGAAACTGGGAGAACACCCCTCTCACGCCCCCCGGGTCGCTCACTGGTCTCATTGCTCTCGCCCTATCGGAAGATGGTATAACTTGGCGTCGTGTGGCCGGTCCGCACAATGGTGCTGTGCTCACCAACAACACAGAGGATTGGTGGGCCTTCGACACCGCACACGTCAGTTGTGGAGACGTATTCATTGATTCCAACTCGCGCATAAGAGCAGATTCTGGAGTGTACTTCATGTACTACACAGGTGGCGATGGAGAGAAAGTTTCTGTAAGCGGCATGGATATGCCTGGTATGCGAATGCGAATTGGCCTTGCCCTCAGTAAGGACGGTGAGCACTTCACCAGAGTTGAGGGTGCCTATCCTTCTTCAGCTGTGCTTGATGTGGGCAATGCAGGTGAATTTGATGAATTGTTTGTATCGTCTCCGAACGTTACTCGCGTAGAAAAGGGATACACCATGCACTACTACACATATAACGTAGAGCACAAAATGTACATGGTAGGTCGGGCATTTTCCGCTGATGGTTTACGATTTGAAAAAAGGGGAATCGCTTTGAAGGGTTCTGGAATAGCCGGGGCGGCTGATGAACGTGGAGTTTGGAGACCAGTTGTTGTGAAGAAAGGAAGTACGTATGTCATGTTTGTTGTGCTCTTTGATGCCAATCGCACAACACGGATAGGGATGTGCGAGAGCAACGACTGTGAGAACTGGGGACCAATCACAGTTGTGTTGGATGTTGGCGAAAGAGAGTCTTGGGACGAGGCAGGTGTTTCACATCCTTACGTTGTAGTGCTTGAGGACGGCTCTGCGCTTCTGTACTACGTTGGTAAGTCCAAAGTCTTTGATGTTGATTCGGGGAATGGTACCAGTATTGGAGTTGCAAAAAGTGAAGGAACAGACTGGACAAACTTCTGCAGAACAACCGGCACAGATGAAAGCACATTCGAACAGTAAACTCTATATCTCGTTTCGTTCCTTCGAACATTTTGCTATCCCCATCAGTTTTGTTTTAAACGCAACAACAGCTAAAAAAAAGTAAGCCTGAGATAATTGCACCAGGTGCGAACGTGAAAAGCTTCGCACGGTGCCGACGGTACAGTATCCTTGTACCGTTGCATACGAAAAAAAAAGTGAGTGATGGAATCGATCGAAACCTGCGGTTCTGTCATGTTTTGCGCATTCCTTCGAAGTGTTCTACGAAGGGTTCATGCAAATGTCGAGGTTCATGACAAAACGGAAATGTGGAATGAGCATGATAAGCATTCTCGGTTTGAGACATTTCGTCTTCGTCTTCTTGGACCCTCTGTCTCACGATCTGGGGTTATACCCTCAGTTTCATGAACACGACTTGCCCGTTCAGCAGTCCAGCGCACATTGTTCCGTTACTCTGGGAATATTTGCAACATTCTATCGACGAGGGCAAAGTTGCAAGTACCGCCTTATCATACATCACATGGAATCCTTTGCACTGTACAGGGGGTGACGGGTTTGCTTCTTCAGTCTCCTCCTCCAGGAACCGAAGCACGGATACGGTTGACATGAGACCAATGTTGTTTTGCTCAAACTGCTGGATACACGTCCCGCGTAATAGATTCCAGACGCGGAGCTCATGTCTCGACACTGAAATGACACGTTCTCCATCCTCCAATATCTTCACCGTTCTGACTCTACCCTTATGACCTCGAAGACTTTTATACTTACCATCGCATTTCGTCAGATCCCATACGCGAACTGAGCCATCGAAGGATGTACTCACAGCTCTTTCTCCAGCAGGACTAATATCTATACTTGATATCCAGTCTGAATGGGCTTGGAATGTGCTTACGCTCTCGTGAGCATCTCCATCGATTTTCCACAGTCTGAGACTGCCATCATACGCGCCGGAAATTACGCGGTCTCCCTTATTCGAAACCGCAACAGCACTTATCTTTTCTCGGTATCCAGTGAGTGGTTTTCCAATCGAAGTTCCAGTCGTGACATCCCACAAGCGCAATGAACCATCAAGTGAGGCAGAGACCACAACGTTACCATTCTCTGTCAGCGCTAGAGAAGTCACAGTTCCTGAGTGATGTGATGGCACAGCACCACTGCGGAGGTTGTCCACGTTCCATATTCTTACCGTCTCATCACCTGCAGCTGAAATAACCCGCGTTCCTCTCGAGAGGAATGCCACACCGCAAACACCATGCGTGTGGCCTCGAAGCGGCTTCCCGATTAGAACGTTCTTTTCTACATCCAAAATGTGGACCACTTTATCGTCAGAACCAAACACAAGGTGTTTCCCGTTCTCGTTGAAGCTCATAGTTGTTATTCTTCCGAAACGTCCACTGGTATCGAAAAGTTTTCTCGTTGTTCCATTGCGCAAGTCGGAAATACGAATAAAACCATTCGATGCCGAAGCCAAAATCTGAGACTCAACATGAATGGTAAGGCATCCGACCCCCTCGGAAAAAGCTTCGGAAGACCAACTTTTATCTTCCTTAAGATGAAGGATAAGGTCTTCATTCGCGTTCACCGTTGTTTCCAATTTCCACATTCGAATGAAGCCATCTGCACTAGATGTAATCATACGATCACCTCCGGCCAAAACATCGATCTTTGTGAAAGCACTCGGGCTCTTCACATTAAATGCTTCAGCTACTCGATCTCCAGATTCCAAATCCCAGACGATGAGAGAACCGTCGTGGAAGCCAGCGATAACGAAAAACTCATCTTCTGTTACTGCAATGCTTGCGACTTGTCGATCATCCGTGAGTGCAATCTCCCCAAGTTGTCCGCTCGAAGCACAATCCCACGCTTTAATCGTCATATCCGAAGAACTCGTAACTATGAGTTTTCCACTCCGGGATCGACACATAGAAGTCACTGCATCACTATGGCCTCTCCACTGTCCCACAATCCTTTTTCGTCTGGTATCTAGCATGATAATCCGCCCGTCACTGCACCCACACGCCACGTAATTATCTCCCGCCAATGTAACCATGCATTGAGGGCGTGAGAGAAGACGAACCACACTGCGCAACTGGTTCTTTGGTGAACCCAGGCATGGTTGAACGGGTGTGAGCCGTAGATCTTCAGTCTCCTTCTCAAGATCTCGAAGATACGAGGACAGTATACCCCGAGCTTTGCTCACAGCAAGTAACTGATCGTAAAAGTGAAACGCTATTTGCTGCGATTTGTTTCCTGCATTCATCGCTGCTGCTCTAGCCGCCGCACCGATTTCTTCGTATTCCTCCACGGTCATTTCCAGCGTTTGACTGTCTCTGGAGTTACTGAACGTGAGAAAATCAGTGACAAACCCAATATCATTATCCACTTGATCTGCTCCAATTTCAGCAAGCTGCGCAAGTATCCATTTTGGATGCACAACAAGCTTCAGCATTTCGGTGCGATATCTAGCGTGGTAAAGATGGCGAATAAGGTTTCTGTTGTAGTAACCTCCGTCCGGAATATGAAGCTTCCACCACGCTCGACACTCATCCGAGTTTGATGGCCGTTCATCACCCAGTACGTCCGCACACGACTTCAAGAGCTTGGAATGGTACTTCGTGAAATCCACTAAAGTCAACTCACTACAGACATGGTCATGTACGAGATCATGAACCTGAAGCTCATCTGCGTTTCGATTGTTCTTCATCAGTAAAATCGCGAGCCCTGTAGCGTCAAATAAAGTCGCCACTTTATGACTAACACCGGGAGATAGATTCCACAGTTGGCGTAAGACTTCTAACGGCAAGTTGTGGCCTTTATCTATAACACTGAAGGCCAGGAAGAGGTCTCGGAAAGTGACACCCGTCGGCAGAGTGTTGTCATAAGTTTGCTCGAGGATCTGCAGGGCCGCCTGAACGTGATCACCTATGATATCGGTGATGCAGGGGGTATCCATCTGTTCCTCATCAAAGACGCCATCATGCTGTTCAAGATACAGTTTCATAGCTTCTTTTCGAGTCATGCCACACTTTGTGGCGTTCGCAATGGTCTTTCCGGCAATTGCCACAGCCAACGGTAGTCCGTAACATAGCAGTAGTAGAACTCGCAAAATTTCAACTGATTCCGGATCCACGAGTTCCTCTTTGGTGAAACAAGCATGATTCAGGAAAATGTACAATGTATCTTCACCCAATACGTCACGAGGTGTCATCGAAATACGACGAGCGTTCCATATGGCCTCAGAGTCTTCAGAAATGAACACTACCACCGTTCCGGAACGAGAAGTGACTAACGGTTTCAGTTTAAACACTAGGGCAGAACCGACATCTCCCGCTGTCCAGCTCTTGTCAAGTAGCAACAACATTCGCTTCGTAGACAAATGTTTCGAAGCATATTCGACAGCGGCCTGAATATCACTCATTTCTTCAATATCTTTTGCTTCTTCCTTATTACCGGTGACACACACCAGGTGAGCGATAGAACTTACTGCATCGCGAATTTCCGCTACTCCTGAGCGTAGTGGAAGCCAGTGAACTCCTTCTGTGAAATTTGCAACGATTTCTTCGTCGTGTTTGAGGGCGTGTAGTAAAGTTGACTTCCCTGTCCCCGGTAGCCCCTGTAGTGCCAAGAAGTGTCCACCTTGCTGGCTGGCAGAGAGAATGGCACTTTTGGTGTGGCATTCAATGCTGTCCGGCTTTGCAACATCAAACATGGATTGTGGAACAGGAGGGTGAGCCAGACGAGAGCAGTAACACTGTTTTCGTTCCCCTTTCCCTTGTTCAGATTTCGACTTATGTGAAGCAGCTGGTTCGGATTGTGCGTACGATTGCTCCCGCCGAGAGCTGATAGAAGAGTTTCTACGAGCTGGCTCGGGTGACTTCCCTGGCGATGTAGCTGGGCTGGCGGGGTTTGGTTCAGATTCGGATGTCGTATTGTCCCGATAGTTGAACAGATCATGCAAGGAGCTGCGGAGTCTTTCCCTGCTAACTTTGGCTGAACGCACACTGGCCGAGTCGTCATCCATTAAATGGGGCTGATTGTGAGCACGTCGAGAGTCATCAGATACTAGTCTAGTAAGCTCAGACTTGATTTTCTCGGTGGCAGAAAGAATAGTAAGACGCGTGATGAGTTCGGTCAGTGTATGTTTCACTTCGCGAATTTCGGAATGAAGCATCTGGCACCGTTTCTTTGAGGACGGTGCAAACCACATGCGAGCGACTCGTTGGTGCGGTTTGTTGGCTCCAATTTGAACTAGAGTGTCCATAATGGCTCGATAGCGCGCATGGAGGTCCCCACGCTGAACGTTCAACGCCTTCCATATTTCTTGGGGGATGGCTTCCTTCTTGTCCCTGAGCTGGTTGGAGAAGGATTCTAGCTCTTTCTTAAGCTGTTGAGCAGCGTCAAACACATGCGCGAGCCTCTGATTAAAGCGTTGTCGCGGCAAGAGCCGAAGCTCTATGCCGCCCAACGCCTCTCGAATGGAGCTGGACGGATTGGAGAACATTCGTCGCAATCCTTCGGCCATGTGGTGAACGACGCATGAAGCGCAAAGCTGGCGGCGGATATAAACGGCAGTGAGGTTTACCTCTTCAGAAATGATGACTTTCGCGAGAGCTCGGGGCAAAGAGAAGAGCGAACAATAAAGTGCGAGCAAAGAGACGTTAAACATATGATGAGGGCGTAACCGCGTCACGTAACGTTTGATCATACAATCGTGAGGAGCAGATTTGGCGCTCTGCGGCTCAATACGCGCAAGCGGCATCATGCCACCGCATTTTTAACGACAAAACAGCTTTGAATGGCTGTGAGCTGCGCTCGAATTAAGAGGCCGCGCCTACTGGAGCACCACAGATTTTTTGGGGCCAAGATAAAATCGCGCACGTAACTGCGGTCCATCAGGTGGAACGCATGCAGTGACCAGTGCTTTTGCTTGATGCAAAAATGCTGACGGCGCCACTGCACCGCCCTCAGCGCCACCAGCAGCGGTATCTGACCGTATCTCCACCACATATCTCTGGATGCGAGCTTATAGCGCGGTCTCGCTCGCGCAGGAGTCTCTCGTATCAATCAGCACCACGCCCACGCGCTTGGCTCTGCGCTCTGTCAGCGCTTTTGTGAGGCATCTGTGAGATAACATTCTGTCCATTCCGTTGCAATCTTTTGTCAAGAGTCTATCACTGCTCCGTGTTAGATACTGTAGAGTAACTTTTACCTTTAAGCCCTATCCACTTGGTGGTCAAGTGAGGCCAGTCTACACCCCGCACTCGAGAACTTGGGAGCGAGCACGTTGAGCTCCGGCAAGCCATGCACACACGTCGCTACGCCGATTTGGATTCTAAACAATCTTAGTACTTATCTGTCATGTTTAACCAAACATCTGCAGCCTGCGCAGCATGCTGAGGAAACTGCACATAGTTCTAATGCACCGGATCACAACGAGCGCCTCTCAAAGTACCACCCGATTCCGTACAACAAGCTTCGGCGATGGGCAACACAGCAACCGGGAAACCGCTCTGTTCGTCAACCATACAAAACGCGGAAAGTTCGTCCAGGTTTTCCTTTGCACATTTCAATAAGTCAGTCGGGATGGTCGGAGAGGTACTTTGCAGGATGGAGTCCACCTTTGTGACACCTCCAAAGCACTTGCAGCGCACAACTGCGAAGAAATCCTTGTGCGCAGCGAAGCGGAACAGATCCACATCACACCTCTTGAGCGCGGGGGGAAGGTAGAATGGTATGGCGCTGCACAGAGCGGAGAGGGTGAGAAGCAGAGCGGTAATCTTCACGGAGAACACCATGATGGGAGTGAGATGAGGTTGAAGCTGGCCGCTGCTGCAGGTTGCGAATCGAAGAGGAACGAGGTGGAGGCGCTTTTAAGAATCGGAGTTGGCTTGAGCGGCATGTCAAACGTGCCGCTGGAGCCAATATTGACCATTTCCAATGATACTTCGGCCATCGCACGAGTGCGCACCACAGATTCGACTCGAGCGTCTCGAAGTTTGGACGTGAACATTTGTGAGGGGGACTGGTGGGTAGTGTTCTACTACACCGTGTGTTGTTCGGAAAACAAAAGTGCTTCTGTTTCTGTGAATGAAACAACTGTTTGAAGCTTCATGCGCTCGTCGAGATTGAATTTTGGCGTACGGGGATTAGCCCTCGTAATCATTTTGGCTTGGTTTCACGCATACGTGAGGAAGCCATGTATAGCTGGAGTTTGATTGAGAATGGATACATGCTCAAGCTTTGGAGGTGAGAGTTGATGATATGCGGACAAAGATGAACAAAAGGCTCGGAATTTGGACCAGACCGCCGTCATCAAACTCGTGTAGGTCTATGAATCGCGTGTAGGCGGGCCACATGAATCGTCTTTCAGCAAATGAGATTCCAACGCAATAGAGTTACTGTATGCGGCGGCTTATGTCAATACCCAAGGGAGGTCTGACAGTTTCGCAGAATCGTAAATGAAACGTGTACGACGTGCACACTCGCCAACGCTTGCACGCCTTAGGATACGCTTGGCATTCGCGCATTGGTGGCTGTTAGCTCTGCTCACAGCCGCACACAAGCGCGCATGCAAGTCTTCTCGAATCGCATTGGCCGCCCACCTTCCTGCGCAGATCCCGTCATCTTCATGCTTGCGCCCGACCTCCCCAACGCAGCTGCGCAATCATGGTGGGTATGCCTTGAACGCAGCCACACCGCCGTCACCATTCACGCCGCGACGTCGGTCGCACAACCTCGCTCCACTTACACTCAATGGCGTTCATCCCGCTCACGTCTTTTGTTCCGCGCGCAACATGGCGCCGCTCATCCTGTCGGCTCGCAGCCTGTCGCGTTGCGTCGCGAAGCGCGCCGTTTCGCATGAGCACTTCGCCCAGCAACAAGGGCAACAAGGCTCGTCGTTACCGACCGACTAAGAACCTGCCAAAGCAGAAGACAAAGCTCGAACCAGAAACCACCTTCATCGAGACCGCGCCGAGCAGGTTCGAGCTCATAGTACCCACCATCTCCATACTCACCGTCATAGGCATCATTCCGTTCATAGCCGCCTTGGCGAGGGCTGCGTGGGTGCGATACAAGGTGACCAGTCGACGAATTTCCATCTCAAGCGGATTTCAGGGCAAGGATCAAACTGAGATCATCTACCGCGATATTGCCAGCCTCAAATATGTGCGACGTGTGGGCGGTGCTGCGGACTGTGTCATATCGCTCAAGGATGGCGCCAAGCTGGAGATTCGAGCCGTCCCACAGTTTGACAGCATTTACGAGTACATCATGGAGAAGGTGGACGAAGACGCGAGAGAAGCGAGCGGCTCCGCATAGCGCTTGTACTCCTTAACTGAAATAACAACGTAAAGCTTTCAAAAAGCACCCATCATAGCTACCACTTTGTTTACATTCGCTGCGCTCGGATTGCGAACGACTGGTAACACCCCTTCCTACCTTAAGCTCTTCTAAACCATTGTGTCGTACAAAAGTCAGTTCAACATCTTTGTTGCTTTCCCACAATGTACATAGAGACCATCACATCCTGTCACCGCACTTTCTTTCAAACACGCAAAACTGCTCATCGCTATTTAGAAGTCGTCAAACGGGTTTGTAGAGGCGGCTCCAGATGCAGCAGCCGCCCCGAACGGATTCGCAGCACTGTTTCCAGCGCCCATCATACCACCACCGCCGCCCATAGCCGCACCATTCATACCACCACCCATGGCACCGTTCATGCCTGCACCCATAGCGCCATTCATACTAGCGCCCATACTACCATTCATTGCTCCGCCACCCATCCCGGGGTTCATGCCCATGCCCATGCCCATCGCGTTGCCTGCGCCATTACCCATCATTCCGTTTGCGCCCATTTGGTGAGGCGGGTTGTCACTGATGTTTAGAGTTTGAATCGGCCCTAGCGAGTTCAACACGTCATCATCATCGTCAGCGACACCAGAAGCTCCTCCCACATCCTTTGGAGGTGGTGCTGGTAGAGCTAATGGAGCTGATTGCTGCGGAGCCATTCCGCTGCCCATGCCAGCGCCCATACCCCCCATCATACCCATCCCAGTTCCCATGCCTCCTCCCATACCCATTCCTCCTCCCATACTTCCGTTCATGTTGGCACCCATGTCCATTCCCATTCCGGTGCCCATACCTCCGCCCATCTGATTGTTCAGACCCATACCACCAGCTCCCATCCCCATGCCGTTCATCGCACCCATCCCGCCCGTTCCTCCCATCGGCATGCCCATTCCCTTCACTCCACCCATACCGCCTTGCATACCATTCATACCGTTCATAGGAGCCATACCACCCATGCCTCCCATGCCGCCGCCCATGCCGCTGCCCATGCCGCCTCGCTGCATCATTTGGGCTGCCATGGCAGGTGGCATGAGACCCTGAGGTGTCATGACAGCGGGGCCCATGGGCGTTTGAATCACGTTGCCGAACGAAGCAGGTCCTGCGCCCATCGAAGGGGCAGATGCAGTGTTCTGTGAGATAAGATCATCGATGGTACCAGCAAAGGCGGGTGCTTTCTTGCCCTTCTTGCGATCCTTCTTTTTGTCCTTCTTTTTCTTAGAGGCCTTCGACTTTTTGGAACGCTTCCTGTCGTCTTCGTCAGAATCAGTTTCCTCTTCCGATTCAGATGCAGATTCTTCTTCCGAAGACTCTTCGCTTTCATCGTCCTCGTACCTGGACTTCTTCTTCTTGGAGCTCTTCTTTTTCTTCTTCTTGTCAGCTTTGGGACGACGACGGTCCTCCTCTTCGTCATATTCATCTTCGTAACGGGATCGTCTTCCTCTATCATCCCTGTCCAGATAGTCTCTGTCACGAGGTCTTTCCCGTTCGAGATAGTAGTCCCTGTCGGCGCGTGGGCGCGGTGCCGGAGGCCTGTAATCTCGCTCTTCGCGGTCGCGGTCGCGGTCACGGTCACGGTCGCGCTCGTATCTCTCTCTGGAGCGATCCCTTCTATTTCTATCGTCGCGCCTCGGCGGCGCGGTCATAGTCCTCGACGCCCAACTGCCATCATACTTGAGCCAAATAAATTCTCTGATACGCTCGACATCGCCCGGCTGCGGCTCTGGAAAATCCCTGGGAGACCATCGAGCCATCCACCTCTTTCGGGCAAGGTCATTTCCACGGTCTTCCATCCTGTACGCATCTTCAATGGCGAAGGTAGCGCTGTCAAGATTGCGCACACCTCTTCGTTTGGCGTCGCGGTGAATGTTGGCACAAACGGAACACACAAAGGTTCCCAACGACAAAACAACATAGTTTGGAGAAGAATCGCCACAATCAGCACAGTAGCGATTAGCGCCGGAGCGAACAAGCTGCCTCAACTTTCTCTCGGCATCCTCCGCCTCGCGCGCACTAATGCGACGCGCCATGAGGAGACAGCAACCCAACAATCAAACACCAAGCTCAAGCGCAACAGCACAAACGACCACACGCAAGTACGCAGCTCAAACAGCTCTAGGCGCACTCGCAGAAAAGCGCACTCGCGGCGAGTGAGGACGCGCGTGCGTTTTCAAAAAGCGACGGACGAGCGCAGTGCGTACGACGCTGGAGCAGCCGCGCAAATGGGCGTTGTGTGATTGCCACAAACGCGTAAAAAGGTGCACGACAGCCGAAACAACGCACACTTCATGTCTGGCCATTCGCGCTCGCTGTAAGGCGCCGTCGCCTCACGTGCGCTGCTGGAGCGCAAGCCTGGCCTGGCGTGGCGTTTCGTTTCGACGCTGCCACGTATGTGACGCGTGCACGTGCGTTTCTCGTATGCTCCACCTTCAAGTTGATCCGCTCGCGCTTGTTGCCTCTTCTCCTATCTGGCGCAGCTCCATTCTCGCATCGCGGCCGCATTCCGGTGATGCCGCCTCGCGCACCGACGCCGCAGCGCGCCGCCAGTGCTTCTTCCACATCGGCGCCCACGATTTCCGGCCCTTCCTTCAAGCCTCGGCGACAACGGCCCTCGAAGCGAAGGTCCTCTCGTCGAGACTCGTCGCCCCCTCCCTCGCAAACGCCCACGCTCGCCTCCACAGTACCATCGTCCGGCGCGCTGCCGCCGAGACCACCCAGCCCGCTTCGCAAGCCGCGCCGCTCCAGATGGGACATCGAGTCCGTCGCCAGCGCACCCGTTCCGCATCGCCCCAGTCGTCCTACGTCGTCCGTGTCGCGCGACCCGGCTTACGAGGCCTATCTTCGCGAACAGAATCAACTTGACCGCCAGTGGTATCTCGGAGATGATTTCGATCGCGCACAAGCGCTTCAGTCGTCTCTGGATGATACGGCGCTCGCCAAGCGTCAGTCTCGCCGTCTCAGTGCTGCCGCTGCAGCCAAACAGGCCGATGCGCAGAAATGGGAGAATCGTCAGCTTTCTGCAGCTCTTGGAGCGCCTCGTCGCGCCCTCCAGGAGCTTCCCGATGATTCTGGCCCTCGTCTTGCACTGGTCGTCCAGGAGATAGTTCCTCCGTTTCTGCATGGCGCGACTGCATCCCACAACCACACCAGCATATCTGAAGGCCACCTTGACTTGCCCGTCAAAGATCCGACCAGTGACATGGCAGTGATCGCTAGGAAGGGCAGTCCCACCGTTGAGGCGTATCGTCTCAAACGCGAACGAGGCAGACAACGCGCCCGATACTGGGAGCTCGGTCGTTCTGCTGGTGCCAAGGCAAAAGAAAGTAGTGAGCGTGAGGCCGAAATCGGTGCAACTGAGACGGCGCGTCTCGGTGCTGATGATTGGAAAGAGGCTTCCAAGTTTTCGAACGCCCTCTCAAAACCTAAACTAAGCGCGGCGGACCAAAGGCGACAAGCAGACCAGATTGAACAAGCCAAGAAATCCTTGCCTGTGTATCAAGTAAGACGACAGCTTTTGAACTTGGTTCGTGAGCATCAGGTTTGTGTGGTCGTTGGCGAAACAGGCTCAGGAAAGACTACCCAGCTTACACAGTATCTTGAAGAAGACGGATTCGCGCGCTTCGGTATCATCGGGTGTACTCAACCGCGTCGCGTAGCAGCTGTCTCTGTTGCCCAACGTGTAGCAGAAGAGTTTCACGGCGGTGTTGAGGTGGGAGACCAGGTAGGCTACGCCATTCGATTCGAGGATGTCACTGGACCAAAAACCGTCATCAAGTACATGACAGATGGTATTTTGCTGCGCGAAAGTCTTACTGATCCTGATCTTGATCGCTACTCTGTGGTAGTTATGGACGAGGCACACGAAAGGAGTTTGAACACGGATGTCTTGTTCGGTTTACTGAGAAACGTGATCAAAAAACGTCGAGACTTGCGTGTGATCATAACCAGCGCTACACTCAACGCGGAACGCTTTGCGAGCTTCTTCGGCGATGCCCCGATATTCAATATTCCTGGTAGAACGTTTCCAGTAGATACATTTTTTTCCAAGACCCCTGTTGAAGACTATGTCGACCAGGCCGTATGGCAAACTATTCAGCTGCACATTCAGGCGCCGGTTCCTGGTGATATTCTGATCTTCATGACCGGCCAAGAGGACATTGAAACCACTTGCGAGGCTCTTGCTGAAAAGATAACAAAGCTGCAGAACCCGCTACCTATTATCATTCTACCTATATATTCTCAACTTGCTACGGACCTGCAGGCGAAGATCTTTGAACCCGCACCAGAAGGAGTGAGAAAAGTGGTGGTAGCCACCAACATCGCGGAGACTAGTCTTACTATAGACGGTATTCGATACGTGGTAGACGCGGGGTACTGCAAGTTGAAGACTTACAATCCCAGACTGGGAATGGATGCTCTTTTGCTCTGCCCCGCCTCTCAATCATCTGTCGCTCAACGCGCAGGCCGCGCTGGTCGCACAGCTCCTGGTAAATGCTATCGCCTTTTCACTAGTACTGCGTATCTCCGCGAACTTCTCGAAACAAACGTACCGGAGATACAACGAACCAACCTCAGCCACGTCGTTTTGTTGTTGAAAACTCTTGGTGTGCATGACATTCTAGAGTTTCCGTTTCTTGATCCTCCGCCAAAGGAGAACGTGTTGAAATCAATGTTGGGGTTGTGGCTGCTCGGCGCCCTGGACGCAGAGGGAAACTTAACTCGTCTCGGACGCGACATGTCAACTTTTCCACTCGATCCTGCGCTCTCCAGTCTACTTTTCACTGGCATACAGAACGGATGTCTGCTAGAAACGCTGACTATTGTGGCTATGCTTTCGGTCCCTAACGTTTTCGTAAGGCCCCAAGGACGAGAAGAAGAAAGCGATGCGGCTCGGGAAAAGTTCTTTGTGCCAGAAAGCGATCATCTAACATTGTTGCACGTGTACCAAAGATGGATCGCTGGCGGCGCACGAGCCGAATGGTGTGCCAAGCATTACATCAGCAGCAAGAGCATGAGGAAAGCGCGAGAAGTGCGCGAACAGCTACTGGACATAGTGAGGGCAAAAAAAATGGTGGAGTCTTCTTGCGATGACTGGGATACGGTGCGAAAGGCGATTGGGTTTTCGTTTTTCTATCAAGCAGCTAGACGGAAAGGTATAGGAGAATACATCAACATCCGCTCTGGGGTGGTTTGTGGATTACACCCGACATCGGCCATGTACGGTAGTGGACTGAGCGCGGACTACGTCGTGTACCACGAACTGATCATGACCAAGAAGGAATTCATGAGCTGCGTGACAGCGGTGGAGCCACAATGGTTGGCTGAGGCAGGTCCGATGTTGTACATTTTGAAGCAGGTGGCTGATGAGGGACTAGCTATTGCCCGGCGGATGCAAGAGCGGCGTGCCGAGATTGAAGCGCAGATTGTTCGCAGTTCTTTGGGTAAGAAAGCCTCGAACGGGACTGTGGGTGGCTGAAGTTAGGATGCGATTTTTTTTTTCTGCGGTGGAAGGTTAGCTGAAGGCAGATGACTTTCCAGCATCGTAGTCTTTGGTGAGGTCTACGACTGAGTTTGCCATGTGGGTGTTGGTGAGCTTGATGCGCTTCGTTCTGCGTCTGGCGTTTGGTCTGGAGCTGGGTCTCTTTCTGGCAATGGGTTGAGAGATCCTGATTCCAGTCTTGTCATCTGTCTCCTTCAAGCCATGCGCGACCAGGGTGCGATGGACCTCAATGGCATCCGGTAGCAGGACGCCCTTGTAACGCTTCTTGACCTCATCGCCCACAGGAGTATCCAGACGGGGGTCATGAGGAAACAACAAAATCTTAGAACCGCTCTTTATCTGATACACAGCGCCTCGCTTCTTGAGTTTCTTGATGTCGTCCTTGACGCCCTTGTACGAGTCATACAAGTCCTTCTCGTTGACGCCGTCCGAGCTGCGCGCCATGAGAGAGAGAAGGTGGGTGAAGTTTCGCAGCTGATACTTTGAGGCCCAACGCCAGCGACCGTCCTTCTCGCGAATGACCTTGCTGGCCTCGCCGGTGAGCGAGAGCAACACGTCGTGGTTGCCATCGATATCGACGCCGGTTTTGTCGTGGATCTGGGCAGAGGTGAAGGCCTGGAGCTCTGCGCGCAGGAAGTTGTGCACGCGGGCGAGCTGCAGTCCGACGGGCAGCTCCTCGGCCATGACGCACGTGCTGCGGCGACTACCTTTCGTAGATTGCGCTCGCACGGAGTGCGGAGCGAGTGGGCGGTGTGGGGAGTTGATCAGTGATGGGACGCAGCGCTGTGTTGAACACAACGAACCGGCGGGCGCCATTCTTGACGCGCGCTGCCACGTGTGCCGCATGCGCGACGTGTGCGCGACGTGCGCGCGAAACGACGGCTGGAAGAAACTTTCAAGAAAGGGCGCCAACTGGTGAGGCACGGCGCAAGCAGCGACGCCCATTTGGAGCGCGCCAATCGGCCAAGCGTACGCGCACTAGCACGACGGCGACAAGTGCCAAGTCAGCAGCGTTGAGCAACGCCTCCTCCGCCCTCCTTCTGGCGTTCCGTCCAACAATCGTGTGCTCGTGTGTGTGGCGTAGTGCTCCCCTAACTCTCCCCCACCCGTCCGCGGGGCGCTCCCTGAACCGTCTGCGCCGTTTGGCCGTGAGCTGCTAATGTCGTGACGGCACCACCCCCCTCGTGCCTCGGAACGCGCGTCGGCGGGAATCGCAACTTACTTACTAGGAGGTGCATGGCGACGCCGCGTACGCCGCGTGGCGGGCGGTCACCGCGCGGCGGACGGTCGCCCAGGACGCCGCGGACGCCGCGGACGCCGGGCTCGGTGGGCGGCGCGGCGAATCGGCGAGTGACTCGGAAGACGGTGCCCACGAGAAGAACGCCCAGGAAAAGCGCGCCGCCGGCGCTGACGTCGTCGGTGAGCAAGCGCGTGCGCGCGTCGGCTCAACGCAGACCGCATCGGTATCGTCCCCGACCGGGTACTAGGGCGATCATGGAGATTCGCAAGTATCAGCGTTCGGTGAACTTGTTGATACGACGGCTTCCGTTCGCGCGGCTGGTGAAGGAGATTACTCAAAGCTTTCACCACGATCTACGGTACGTGCGCGTTTTTTTTTTTTTTTTTTTGTTTTTTTTTTTTTTTTTGTTTTTTTTTTTTTTTTTTTTTTTTTTTGTTGTTGGG
>JASCIV010000470.1:0-19042 GCA_030374735.1 Gracilaria caudata
CCCTTCCGCGCCGCGTGTGTGCCCCCCTCTGCCCCCATGGACGGTCTGCTGGGCTCGGAGTTCGCGCTGGTTCTACGCGACTCGGTGAACGCCACGCCTCGTCGCCGTCAGCTGCCGCCGCTGGCGCAGCCTCCGTTACCACCGCCCTCGCTCATTCGTCCCTGTTCACCGCCGAAGAAACCGCGTCAACCGGCGGTGGTATGCAGCGTGCCGCCTGCCGTGTCGGCAGCCACGCGCAGCACCACCGCGCGCCCGTCGTTCTCGCTGCGCTGCGACATGCAGCTGGAGCCTCGCGCAAACTTCGCGCCGTTCCCCACCTCCCCCACGTCGCCACTGCCGCCGCCGTCCGTGCAGCTGCCCGCCATTGTGGACGCGCGCACGCCGCCGGCGCCGGCGGCGCCGCCACCGCCACCACCGCCGCCACCACCGCCGCCTCTGCCGCGCGCGGCTGCGGCGTCGGACTCGCCGCCGCCGCCGCCGCGCGCGCGCGGCACGTCGGCGCTGTCGGTGCGTGAGCTGACCATTTGTAAGAGCCGGCGGGGCGGCGCGGACGGCTGTGAGAAGCTGGCCAGTTATGGGCTGATTTCGCCGAGCTGCTCGCCGCCGTTGTCGCCGAATGCGGGGGTGTCGATGCCGATGGCGGTGTCTCCCACACAGCGGCTGGACGTGCTGGCGGCGGTGAGCGTGCAGACTGCTGGGGAGCTGGCGGCGGCGGCGTCGCCGACCACGCCGGCGAGGGGCGCTGGTGCGGGTTCTGGAGGCACGTGCAGCACGACGTCGACCACCACCACCACAACCACCACCGCGGGCAGCGGCAGGAAGAAGAGGAGCTGCGGTGGGGCGGCTGGTGGCAGAGCAAAGTCGTTTGCTTGCTCGCAATGCTCGTCGACGTTTTCGCAGCAGTTCAATCTGAACAAGCACGTGAGGGCGGTGCATGAGCGGCGTCGACCGTTCGAATGCTCGGTGTGCCACGCGCGGTTTCAGCAGAAGAGCCACCGCACGATGCATTACCTGGCGGTGCACGAGAAGCTGCGACAGTTCTCGTGCGATCAGTGTAACGCGTCGTTCAGCTGGAGGGGAGTGCTGAAGAAGCACCGAAAGAGCATCCACGGCATCTGCGAATGAGTTTGGAGTTTCTGTATATTTCTTTTTTTTTGTTGTGTGCACATAGAGGATTGAGGCGTTTTGTGTGGATATGGATGCGCTTGTGCGTGATGGGTGCGTGTTGCTGCGTTTTGTGTTGTTGGTGCTGCTTTGTTGTTGATAAACGAGTTCTATAGCGCGCGCGTTGAGTAACCTTGTGATGGCACGTCACACTGCGCACAGTGCGCGAGCACTGTGCACAGCGCATCACAGCGCCGTTTGTTGGCGCCGCGCGCTCACCGACGGCGGCAGACAGATATTTGCATCCGCCGCCGCGCTGTCTCACACACCGCCGCGCCGCCGCCGCCGCGCGCTCCGCCACCGCGACATGGCGTGTGGCGTCCCACTCACCTGTCACACACTCGCCGCGCTTTGCAGCCGTCGCTGTGAGCCTCTGTGCTCGCGCGTATGAACCCCAAACTGACTTACGTGCACACGGCGCGGCTTTTCACGGCAGGAAGAAAAAAAAAAAAAAAGTCAAGGCGGCATGGCCAGTTGCGGCGGAGGCGTGGCGCGTGGCCCTTTTTCTTTCTTTTATTTTTTTGGTTTTTTGAGCATGCGCGCGCCTTTTTGTGCTTTTTCTGTGCGCGAGACGCGATCTCGCGCGGCGCGCGCGGCGCGTTGATTGGCGCGTTGCTGGCGCGCGTTTGTGAGTTTTTGTGTGTGCGTGAGAGCGCAGTTTGGTGGCGTGCTCGCTGTGCTCGTGCACGAACCAACCACGCGGGGGGGTGCGCACCCCTCGCGAGAAGCGCAACTCGTGAGCGTGCGGCCGCGTTTCACACGCCTCTTGCGCCGCACGCGCGCGCTGCCAACACGTTTAGAACGCGAAGGCAAAAAAGTCAAAAAGCACTTGTCTCACGACTGCACAACTCGCGCATGCGCAACACAATGCGCGGCGTTTCGAGGGTTTGCTACAAACGGGGTTTTAACTTGCTTTCAACAAATGCTCGCTTTGTGCAGCGAGGCTCGTTTTATTTTTTTTTTTTCACCGCAACGTCGCAATCTGCGCGATATTTCGCGCGATCGGCGCACCACGCCGCCGCACCGTTGTCTCGCAGATGCAATCTCGCGCTATATAATTGTGCGCGCTCGTTTCAATTATCTCAAGTGCACTGCTCCCGGGGAGCCCGACGCGGGCGTGCCCCCTTCGTCACCCACGTCAGCCGCAACGCACCACAGATTCGCACGCTGGCACCGTGTGCAACGTGGCGCGCGCTGATTGCGCGCGCATACAGTGGCGTGAGCTGAGGTGCTGCTGCTGCTGCTGTTGCACAGGTTGCGGCTGGTAGCAATAAAGTTTGCTCAAAGTTTGGCTCACTGCGCGCAGTTCCTACTCTTGGCGCGAGCCAGGGAATTCTCCGCCAGTTTGCTGCTGTCAGGTGCGCGCTGCGCGCATTTCTCTGCTCACCGCGCTTCATAAAAAAACGCTGCGATCCGGCTCACACCCGGCTTGCGCGGCCCCCGCGCTGTGAACAGTTCACGCCTCGTCGCGCTCGCATCTGGTCGTGTCGCAACGCCCATCGAAACCGCGCCGTTTGCCCAACCCCCCCGCGTGTGTCGCACAACGCTCTCCATGGCAATGCCGGCCGCCACGCAAACCGGTGTGGATGCGGTGCACGCCGCGCTCACGCAGGCCGCCGCACACATCCAGCATCTCAACCTGTCCGAGCTGCTCATGGACGCCGAGCGTGTGTCCAAGATGAATGCCACGCACGGCAAAATTCATATCGATTACTCGCGTCAACTGCTCACGCTGGACACTCTTGCCGCGCTGCACACGCTGGCCGACGCCGTGCAGCTGCGCGCGCGCATCGACGCCATGTACGCGGGTGACAAGATCAACGCCACGGAGAATCGCGCCGTTCTTCACGTCGCTTTGCGCGCGCCTCGTTCCAGCTCCATTGTGGTGGACGGCGTGGATGTGGTGCCCAATGTGCATCAGGTGCTGGACTCCATCAAGTCGTTCACGGACAAGGTGCGCGCGGGCGAGTGGTTGGGCGCTTCGGGAAAGCCCATCACTGATGTGGTTGCCATTGGTATTGGCGGCTCGTATCTCGGACCGGAGTTTGTGTTCGAGGCGCTGCGCATGTATGCGCCGGCCATGGAAGCTGCCAAGGGAAGGCGTCTTCGATTCTTGGCCAACGTTGATCCCGTTGATGTGGCGCGCGCTAAGGAGGGTCTTGATCCGGCTACCACGCTCATTGTGGTCATTTCGAAGACCTTCACCACCGCTGAAACTATGCTCAATGCGCGTACCATGCGCGCGTGGATTACCGACGCGCTTGGAACGGACGCTGTGTCCAAGCATATGATCGCTGTCAGTACCAATCTGTCCGCCGTGGAGCAGTTTGGCATCGATCCGCAGAACGTTTTCGGGTTCTGGGATTGGGTGGGCGGTCGCTATTCGGTGAGCTCTGCCGTGGGTGTTGTGCCGCTGGCGTTGCAGTACGGCTTTGAGGTGGTTTCGGAGTTCCTTGCGGGTGCGCATGACATGGATGAGCACTTTAGGTCGGCGCCGTTTGACAGCAACTTGCCCGTGATAATGGGCTTGGTGGGCGTGTGGAACTCCACCTTTTTGGGACATGCCACTCGCGCGCTGTTGCCGTATCAGCAGGCGCTGCTGAAATTGGCGCCGCATATCCAGCAGGTGGACATGGAAAGCAACGGCAAGAGAGTGAAGTTGGACGGTTCGGCGCTGTCCATTCAGGCGGGGCCCGTCAACTTTGGTGAACCGGGTACGAATGGGCAGCATTCGTTCTACCAACTCATCCATCAGGGACGCGTGGTGCCGTGCGACTTTGTGGGAGTGATCAAGTCTCAGGTGCCGATTGCGCTGGAGGGCGAAGTGGTGTGCAACCACGACGAGCTGATGAGCAACTTCTTCGCGCAGGCGGACGCGTTGGCGTTTGGCAAGTCGGCGGAGCAGTGCCGATTGGAGGGCGTTCCGGAGGAGCTGGTGCCTCACAAGACGTTCCCTGGAAACCGTCCGAGCTCGAGCATTCTTATGGATGAGTTGGATGCGTTCACGACGGGACAGTTGCTGGCGCTGTTTGAACACCGTACGGCTGTGGAGGGCTTCATCTGGGGCATCAACTCGTTTGATCAGTGGGGCGTGGAACTGGGCAAGGTGTTGGCGAAGGGTGTGAGGAAACAGCTGCAAATGTCGCGCAATGGCGCGGAGGTGAGTGGGTTCAACCCGTCCACGACGGCGCTTCTGAAGAAGTTCTTGGCGGGATCGGTGTCTTCCTAGCTTTTATGGGTAAGAGAGTTAGCTTTGTAAACGAGAGCTGATTTGCTGTGCGTGTGTGAGGCGCGGGGAAAGGGGGTGCTTTAAAGCGCTTCGGACATTGGCTGTCGGAGCGCCAGGAGATGAGCACTTTCGCGCCCAAGTAGATAGCAGCTACCTTTGGTACCTTCGTATCAGCTTTTCCGCGCTGGCTTGAAGGTAAGCAGCCGCTTTAGATTATTCATGCGCCTGGCATGGGCCCAGGAGGAACGCGGAGTTCGTAGCGCATCCAGTGCGGCCAATGAACGAGCCAGAGCGCGACGGAGCGACGCCGATTTCAAAAACAATTTGAATGCGCGCTGGCGTGGCGCGGATAGAACACAAGCCGAACGCATGCATGTGAATCAACGCGCGCGCTTCTCCAGGCACGCGTCAGCGCTAACGAACATTCGCAGCGCCACACACGTTACCCTCCCGTCGCGCCAGTTTGCGCATCGTACCCGATTTCGGCACCGCTTCCAGCTGGCCGTGCGTCATGCACTTCTTCCACGCCCCCCATCCCATCCGCCACGCCGTTGCGCCCCGTCGTCCGTAAGAACCAACGGCAACTACAACCAAACTCCTCACCAACCCATCCCCAACCCCCCCCTCCCAAACAAATGCCAGCCAACGCCACCGTCCATACCATCACCACCCATTCCGACATGGCGTGGGCTCTCTACCTGTCCAACACGAATCAGGCTGCCGTCTCCGATGATCAGCTCGCCGAGCTCGATGCGTACGAGCAGGCCACCAAAGCCGGTCCGCTCCATCGCTCGCGGTTGCTCGCCTCTCGCATTGGAAACATCGTGCACGCCCTCGTGTGCACGGCCGGCGCCGTTAACAGTCGCGTGCAAATGCTTCGCGCCGTCAATCTGCTACGAGAGGTGTTAAACGGCGCGGACTACGTGCTGTTGCGACACGCCATTCGCGGCTACACAGCCGCCTTAATTGAACACCAACCGACTACAAGGTATTCTTCTACACACAATCAAACCAGTTCGGTCGGTCCGCCGTTCCTTGGACCGCTGGCAAACATCGCCGTCAACCGAGTGTCAGATCAACAGCTGTCTGCGATTGCCGCAGATTCGCTCGCGTTTTTGTTGGGCTGTGCTTCTCTTGATCATGGCGCTGACAAGAGCATCCCGTCTCACATTTGTGACCAGGCCGATGAGCAGACCAGACGAGTCATTGCCATGTTGATCACTGAAATCGTGCTCACTTCTTCGCCACCGGCCCTCAGCGCGCTTTCGAAGTTGCTCAGAAGAGATGCGGCGCGATACATGTTCTGCAAGAAGGACGGCGTCTCAACGCTGGCTTCCATTTTGCATACCAAACCTGGTCGCAGTTTTACTGCCATTGGAGAACAAGTAGCAAATGCTCAGAGCAATGCCGATCCGGTTGAAGCCTCGTATCACGCCGTGTTCGCCGTGTGGATGCTCACATTTGCAAAGGACCCCAATGTTGTGCACTTGTTTTTGAAGAGCGTCGTATCATCTGGTCTTGTAGTGGTCTTAGCCAAGCTACTCAATCACTCCAGCGGCCAAAGACTGAAGATTGCTCGCGTCACTCTGGCAAGTCTTCGCAATATGGCCACTGGTGACACCGACTTTCATCGAGATATAAGAAGGGATCTTGTTTCTACCGAAATTCCACAAACGCTGCAGCGAATCATGCACATGACTTCTGGCGCAGGTTCGCTTATAGGTAAGGATGATGAAGCTATGGCTGATGCACTTGCGTTACACCAACTTCTTCTCAAGGAAAAGGCATCCATGTCATCGCTGCAAGCATACGTCTCGGAAGTTAAGTTTGGTGCGTTGCACTGGTCTCCAATACATACAGATAGTGTCTTCTGGGAAAAGAATGCCGCTAAACTGGTTGAATCTCATCGAGAAGTGTTGGGTCTTTTGTCCGATATGATTTCGAGTGCAAAGACAACCGATGAAGAGAGAATAATCGCTTGTCATGATCTTGTGTGCATAATCCAATATTCTCCCACCGGACGTCATGCTGTCGCATCAATCCCTGGGCTCAAAAAGTGTCTCATGAAACTCATGACGTCTGCATCCAGTCCAGAACTGAGACTAAAGGCACTATGTTGTGTGCAACTCATCATGTTGTCCGGACGGGTAGCCATGGTCTATAATCAATAAGTGTGAATACAGGCTTCAGAACTTGAGAATGCGAGAACCACTGCAAAAGCCACGAGCGGCCATGTCGAAGTAAGTAACGGTGTAGTCAGGGATTACCTCCGCCGCAAGGTAGATGGAGGTATATCTTGATCATTTGAAGCCGTCGAGGCCCGCATATTTGGTTCGTGTGTCTCTCTAGATCATGTCAAATATCCAGTGCGAGGGTCGCGGCTTGCTCTTGTCGCGAGTGCAGTCCTAATTTGATGACATCCAAAAATGGATTACAGAGTGTCATTGATTCCCAACTCATCCTCGTGAAGGCCGATTCTTCGTCGTTGAAAGCGAAGAATCATCGCAGATCCGGGTGTACTATTTGCCTCATTCGTGTCTTTCCGACTTCGTGGATCCAGTTGTGGCGGAAGCGGAGAGACCAACTCAACATGTACATTGCAAGCATCTAACATCTTTCTAACAACTGCAAGCCCAATTCCACTGCCCGCCACGCCCGTTTGTGAGGCAGCTGATCCTCGATAGCCAAAGCCCCAGACTATGTCTTTGTCGTTCTCTGTAAACCCAAAACCCGTATCCCACACTATAACTTGAACAGAGTCCTCGCTCTCTTCCTCACGTACAGTCAGAATTACACCAGCGTAAGAGCCGGGAGGTGAATACTTCATCGAGTTGTCAAGCAGGTTGCCAACCGCTTCGCGAATGAATTTTTCAACTGCGAGCACTGGAGGTGCGTCTTCATCGATATCGGCTGAGAAACGTATATCACTTTCCTCCGCTATCATAGTATAGATCTCAGCGATTGGTTGCAGCACGTCAGACAACCATATGAGCTGTGTACTACTTTCAAATCCACTGTTTTGTTCTGCATTAGATAGCATGCCTCCGGGAAACGGTTTGACATCTACCGAACCCATATCGTCCGAAACATCCTCGTCATCGCGATCATCTTGAACAATTCCTCCGGCCGGAAGCGCCAGAGTTTCTCCAGCTTCATCCAAAGGTTTGAGAAGATCATCAACCCTCATCGCTTCCTTGATCATACTTTTCGCTGTCTGACGATTTACATCTCCAACTGGAAGTCGTCGTAGCATCAAATGACCAAGAGTGACCAGCGCCGTGATTGGAGAACGTACCTGATGAAGCGTTGTTCGCAAAAGCGTGTGAATAGAATCAATAAGAGAGCTGTTTGTCTGCCACATAGCCTCTTTAGCAGATGACTTTGTCTCCAAAGCTGCAGCAAGCGCAATGCTTTTACCGACCATATCAGACCGTCGGATGTCTTGTTTCGACCATGGCTCCCATAGCTGTCCAGGCGGCGGAGGATTCTTCTGAGGCACAAGAACTAAAGAACCGGCAAGTACGTTGTTGTATTCAATAGGAATGCATAAGCTTCCATCTGGCATAAGAATTCCGCCTTCACTTCCTACTTGCGTAAACGGATAGTCAGGAAATATCCACTTGGCCGGAATGCCACCCGGTAATCGTCTAGAGCTCGGTCCATCTTCCAACTCTGTCTGTCCAGCAGCTCCAAAACTTATCCACACTCGAGCTGGTGTATCATCGGAAACAGAAGAATGTGCTATGAGAGGAAAGAATTCAAGCGCTCCAGTATCGGAGTTTTCGTGGCGAAAGAATAGAGTGACCTGCGCCAGATTGTGAACGGTAGAGCTAAGTAGTGAAAGTTGGGCATCACAAAGTTCTATGAAATCTTTGCTCCATGTTTTAAAGTCATCGGTGTCGTTGGCAAAACTGTGAAGAATGCGTTGGTGCAAGTGATGATGTTGTTGCGCTTGCGGGCTTCTTGGAGCAGGAGATTTATCTGGTTCTGCTAGGGTAAGCAATTGGGTGTGGCGAGTGCAGGATGCCGGGTGGTTTGGACGACGAGCGGTTGATTTCAGGGCTCGCGTTGGAGACAATCTCAGCGGCACGCTGAATGAGAACGAGAGCGCGTCTGGTACCATCAAGTCTTGCTCTTTGGAGGATGAAACCGGAGCTCAAACCTGTTTGTCAACATGCCGTCTAACAGAATGAGCAAAGGTGATGCATATTAAGGTGGTGCGCAGAGTGCATAGTACGCGATACAAGCCTTCGTTCCTGTTAGGAACTTTCTAAACTCGTATTTCTGGATATGAACCTCTCCCGAAACAAGGACAGTGTGGAGCTTCAGCCCCTGAATAAAGCAACCATGCAGCAATGGAAATTTCAAAATCGTCAAGTTTGATTGGTGTACAAGCTCACGTTGGAACACGGTTGACATCATGTCAGCAGCGTTCCACCGAGAAAACAACGACACCGTTTCTCTGGCACCCACTGATCCGTAAAGGTTATTCGGTTAAATAGCGAAAGAGGAATGCGCTTCGACAGTTTTCTCTTGAAGAAGCGTTATGTAAATTTCGTCCTTGCTCCTGATCAGGTGCTGGCAGTCTCCGGGTGAGGACGATTTTTGGCCTGACCAACATGGTTGCATAACACGTAGCGTATTTCTCATCAACGGATTGTCATGGAAATTGCTATCTTCATGCGTCGGTCAGACCAATAAGGTGACCTTGCAGAATTCATGCACTGCGCAGAGCATCGTCGCCGGTCGTTACGGGAGCTGTTAAGCACGTTATCGGCAGCACATGTGAGGAACCACTGACAATTTCCGCGCGGTGGAAGAGCCTGACACCCACCCAGGTGTACCCTTCGTACAAGATTATAGCGAAAGCTTGCTTCATATCACAGGTTGGGAATCAGGAAGAACTCTGGGGCTTTGTGGGGTCGCGTTTTTGTCGACGTGGCATTAATGACTTTCTTTGAGCCGCTTCTTGGCAGAGCTGTCGACTGGTGATTGGTCTTTTTCTTTTCGATGGACATATGCAGAGCTGTGTGTGGACCACGCCTGAAAGATACTGCCTGTCTCCTGCTTTCAAACAATCTATCACGCGCAGAGGTTCGGCATACTGCCCAACCTCCGGCCCAGATTTGTTTATGTCTCCGCTGTATAACCCTTTACGTGAACTTCACGTCAAACTTTCTCGCCTCCCATCGTTGGAGGATCCTTTCGTGACATCTTTGATCGTGTCCCCATAATATTTCGAACTGCAGCCTTAGCATTACGATGAGAATGCGGAATGGCAGCCACCGCATGCGAGGTGTTGTCGTAGTGGTGTACATTAATCATTAACCTTCTCATACACTCTTTGAGACCAGTGCCAAAGCACATCCGTCCTCTCAGCAACGCTGCCATCGCGGAGCCACCACCAATAGTGCCGCGCAACAGTCCACACGTCTACCTCTTGGAGCTCATATGAAGTCTGCTGAGTCCGTTAGGGAGTTTCCTGATTATCCATCATTCTCAACCAAACTCTCATGAATGCGCGCGCTGCAATGTCCACTGCCTATTCCCTGGCCCTTGTGCTCGTGTGGCTTTGTGGAACTGTCTTGGCACAGCCTTGCGCCGAGACGGCTACAAGAGCCGGTGCTACTCCTTCGCCTACACCGACTCCTTCGCCTTCGCCACCACCTTGGTACCAGGACCGATATGCTTTCTACTCGGAAAAAGCTCCCATAACAAACACTTTGAAGCGAGTGCCTGGCGTTTCGGACAAGGTTGACAGGACGCTGGACAAACTGCGTGAGACAGAGGATGCAATCCTGAAGGCGCAAAGCACTAGATTACATGATTCTAAGAGGCCTCGTTTTCAAAGACAATTAGCACGGAACGCGCGTGAACCGTTGATGCCGACTTGTAACCTGGAAGATAATGTGTGGCGTTCCGCGGCCGCTTCCATGGTTGAAGGCTTGTTTAATCGTAGCACAGAGTTCATATGCGTGACAGATGTGTTTCCTGAAGGCGAAGACGAGCTTGAGTGGCACGATTTGATCTCGGACTTCCGACGAGCAGTTAACGATAGCGCTATCTTGATCAACGACGAAGCTAACGCGGGCTTTGGAAACCCGGACACCGTGTATAACTTTCCATATGATGCAGACACTGAGCGTTGCGTGATAAATGCAATTGGCGCGTTTCGTGTGGATGATGTCTGGTTTGTCAATGTTGCCATCACGAATGAATTGAAGTCGCAGCATTTGAGGGACCGTGACCGACATTTTCTTGTAGAACTTATGGGAAGGAATGGTACGCACGCAAAAATGACGTTAGGTGTGATACCAGCCAATGGTGATCCGGACGCGTATTACAGACGTTCTGATTCCAGCACTCTGTTCGTGAGTGACGATGGTCCGGCTAGGCCAGACTTCTTCAAGCCCACTTTGTTTGAGGACAACATTGCCTTGACGAGAGCGCTTGAGAAGTCCTTCTTTTTCATGCAGCAGGCCCATGAAGCTCGGAGTGCATCAAGTATTGCGATTCTGTTTCTTCCACTCTTCCTTAACATTCTCCCCATTGCTCTGTTTGCTGATGTGAGCAGAATGACCATGTTTGTTTATGCGGTGTTAAGCGATGTGTTAACGACATTGCCGTTAGCTATCAAGGGAATTGAGCTGATACTAACCGGAATGAAGAGGAATGTAGGTGTCGTAGTGAGAATGACTTCAAATCATAATGCTACAAGAACAAATGAGGCTGCGGCAGAGGTGTACACAGCAACATGCCAGTCGAACATGAGCGTTACCAATGCTGGGATTGCTTTCCTGGTTATTGCGATGGTTTGCTTGGTGGGTGGACTTGTGCTGGAGTTGGTATTCAGACATCATGTCCAGAAAAGAAGAAGAAAGTTCGTGTGAGAGAGGAAAAGAGAACAGTGGAAATATGATACAATATGCGCCCCGGTGGTATTTAGCCATGAGCAGAGAGATTATGCGACGAGTTCCATGCGACCAATGAGTCCAACACCTGACGCGGTGATGTCAACAGAGTGGCTTTCTCAAGCGCCGGAAGAAAGCATCGAGAGAGGTCAGGATGTATTCAAGGAGTTCATTTAGAGATACGCACCTTCTCTGGAAGCAAATGTGTTTCTATATAGCTGGGAAGGTTTGTTTCGTGAGGTATGGGAATGTACACCACGAGTTGGAGAAGTCGAGGACAGGCACGGACCATCAGATGACTGCGACGGGAAAGTCTGCGCTGAGTACAGATACAATCGTATCCGAACGCTGCAAGGGTCAATATATGCACCGTGAAGCTGAACGTGACCAATGCGACAAAGCATACCCATGAATGCTGAAATAGAATCTCGTGCGGGTCAAAAGCGTGATGTCAACTAGACTGTCTGCCGGTACTCGTTGTGCGGGAATACAGCTTCGTGGAGCCGTTTGAAAGGAAGAATATCTGTGACAAGGATTCACGGTCTGTGCGGCTCCGTCATGGTGTGTACACACGCATATTCTCTGGACTGGATGAATTTTGTCATGCATTCTCATCGTAAGCAAAGTACAGCGGATCACGTAAGGTTGCTATCGATACGGACGACGCAGGACAAACTATTCGAGACGGGCGACTATCATACGCGCGTGCGAGGAGGAGAGTTAGTGGAAAGAAGTGATTGACGTTGTGTAGGGGAGGAGGTGGGCTTTGTGGTTTTAAGACTGTATTGTATTGTAATGACGAGAAGAGAAGATCTCGAGAGGACAGAAGTGCTGAACGGTTGCAAAACTGCAAAAGCTATGCACCACGCTGGGTGTAAGATTTGGGACTGCTCTTGGAAGAAATCTATGCTCCTATGCATAGCAAATGTCTCTACTAGAAGCGGCGCAAGATCATCATGACGGTTTCTGTCAGTATCCATGATCAAAGTTCTTGACGGGATGAATTCCTGTGCTCGTTGGTCGCACAACTTAGCCTCTGTCTGTGCAGCGCTGCGAAGAGTGCTGTTGTCCGGACTCCCTGTAGTCATCATCACGATACAGACATGATGACCTTGGCAGCACGACTAACAGCTGACGAGCAAGCTCGTGTACGGTAATGTTACCTTTCGGCGTGGTAGATCATCTGATGATGAATGAATAAATGAATGAATGGTTCGTGATGATCGCGGTGAGGAGGGCGACTGTGCTCCGCAAGCATTTCTGCCTCGCACGCGCAGTAGTTGCCACACGAACTCGCCACTGCGCGCCGATTGGCCGGCCGTTTCTCCCATGACGAGGCGCTAATGGAGCAGCGTCTGAACAGCCGCGTAGCGTGACGCAGCTGTGAAGCAGCAGCTTGCATTTTTTTTGCTCTTCGCCACCCAAACTCCCTTTTCCGACGTGTACGCAGCCATGACACTCGGAGCTGCGTCTCTTTCATTCCCTCCACTTCTTCGCGCACGCTCCGTACCACAGAGGCGGATGCGCTGAGGAACGAATGTCGTTCAGCCTCATGTTTTCGACTTCGTGTTTGCTGCGGTGTTGCGTTCCTTCTTAACTTGTACAACAACGTGCTCCCAATGTTTGCTTTAGTGCTAATTTCGTACCTGCTTCTTGCGTCCGTCATTCCCGCTGTATTGGCCAGCTGCATCACGCCCACGCCTAGTCCGGGTTCAAGCCCGTCTCCGTCCCCGAGCCCATTACCTCCGGAACCGAAGTGGTATGAAGGCCGATATTTTTATTACGCCGCTGACGGGCCGATAGGAACGACGTTGCGGAAAGTCGATGGCTTCGTCGACGCCGTTGATGACGCGATAGACCTCCTTGAAAGGGTTGAACGCACCATTGTGGATGAACAGAAGTACCGCCTAAACAACAAAGTCAAAGAATTGGCCTTTCGGGAGCCTCATATATGCAATTTGGAGGATGACCAATGGCGAAGTTCTGCTGTTGATCAACTGGTTGTTCGTGGCTTCCCGGACACTCTTGAGAGATCCTGTATAACTGACTTTGTGTTTCCGGACCCCTCTGACGAGCTCCTCATGCGCGATACCGTTGAAACAATCTCACGCAAGGTCTCTGATGCCGCGCTCAACATCTCAGTTGCCGCTAACACCAACTTCACTGATCCGGACTCAATTTACGACTGGCCCCTTTCGACCAAGACCGAGGATTGTGTCATCAATGTGCTTGGCGCGTTTCGTTTGGAGAAAGACAGCGATTGGTTCTTGAACATTGGAATCACAAACGAGGATCAGCAGAGGCACTTGCCGGAGAACGCTAGACAGTACTTGAACGAGAATATTGGTCGAGGTTCAGTATCCGGCAGATTAAGACTGTTCGTCAGACCCGATGATGATGCAATCAATAAGACTCACGTACAAAGAGATGCAACCACCATGATAATCACACATCGCGGTGTTGCCGCTCCCGGTGTGTTCAAGAACATCCCCCTCGCGGAGAATCTTGCTGTGATCAGGGCACTTGACAAGGCCGAGTTGCGATCTCAACAAGTGAGTGATGCGTTGAGTCCGTCCAGTATTGCCATTCTTTTCTTACCGCTTGTATTGAATGTCATCCCGATTGCACTGTTGGCCGATGTGGGAACAAGGGCCACATTAGTTTATGCCATGTTGAGCGACGTGGTCACTGTGATCCCGCTCAGTGTTAAGGGTATTGAACTCATATCCACAGGGTCCAATGTATTTTACGGATCGATTCTACGCATGTCATCATCCTCCGACGGACTTCAACCAGACATGGCGGCGGCCGAGGTGTACGTTGCGAGGTGCAACTCAAAGCACAATGTTTTGCCAACCGGTATTGCGTTCTTGACGATTTCAATCGTATTTATGATACTTGGGTTGGTAGGTGATGTTGTGGCGAAGAGATATGCCATGAGACATCGACGACGGCTGTACGGAAGAATCTCCCTTTCAAGCTCTCGAAGTTCTTCGTCGAGCGCTGCGGAGCGACCCCGATCGAGGAGTAACAGTATACCCATGATTGAAACCAGAGGTGCTGAACATTTTGCAATGGAATTGGATTCGTATGATGGTGACTATAACGATGACCATAGATTATGAACAGATTGTGGGGTGGGGGGTGAAACCGTTTCACTGAAACGCATGTAAATATTTTGTTACGGTGGACTTTTTGTAGCTGTTTTGTTTATTGGCAACTGGTGTAGCTAGAATTTGGCCCACTGCTCCGCACTTTAGCAGCAGTTGCGATGCTGTAGGATCATGTGTACGGTCTACATGATCTGAGACACGACCATGTACACATTCGATCATCTCGACATTCCTCTCAACGGTGTTTTCCTTTCTTCTGACTTGTACAATCTGTCTAATGTTGAACTACGATGTTTGTTTCGCCGTGAAGTGTAGTCATTTCTCGATGAAACGCATTTCCGTATACCTTCACATGGACCACGAGAACGATGTGCGCAAGAAACAACAATTGAGAAGTGTTTAAGTTGTTGCGCAGAGAGAGAGAGAGAGAGAGAGAGAATGCTTTAATGACACAAACAGGTTTCTATATTCCAGGTCCAACCAGATACCCGGTTGATAATAACACTCTTGAGATACACGCAACGTTTGAAAGCTCACACGATAGTAAAGAAAGTTGTGCATTGTGTAGTCCACCGCATTGGAAGTATGGCGGATGCGCGTGCGATGCAGGGGCACGTGCTGCTTGCTGTGCAGAGCGATGGGGTTTGCAGTTTGTGCGACAGTCACATGATACGAGCTCATCATGATGATCAGCAGGTGCGTGCTTCGAAGCGCTGTTATTGAAGCCACACGCTGCAGGTTTTGCACCTACCTTGGAGGGTGATTTTTTGTTACTCGGGAAGCGTATCATCTTGAAATGTTGTCTGCTTGTATAAAACGCAACGAGGACCACCGCACCGACACGTAACTCACACTCGGAAATTGTTCAGCGTTCGCCAAACATTCGTTGTCGCGTCACTCGCGAGACGGAGGAGGTACGAAAAGGTTGTTCATCGGTTATCATCGAAGAGTTGTTTTTGCAAGAGCGTTTATATTGCGCCGCTTTTAACACTCGTAACAGAAACGCACACAAGACAGCTTTAAAACCTAATTTTAGACAGAAACGAGTGTCAGAAAATAAAAAAAACGAAAACAAAGACATTACCGTCTACGCATTTACAAAACCAACAGGCATATAAGTCACTGGTGACTCTACCGTCGTAGACTCTATACTGATCCTTCTCCGCGCGTCACATGGGACACTTGAAAAGCATCCACCAAACATTTACAAAACTTTTCATCACTGTTTTCTCTTTATTGAAAATACAAAATTACCACAAGACATAAGGTACTACATAAAAGGTTTTGAACTTTGCTTCACTTGTAATGTATTGCCGAGACATATAAATTGTATTATGGGAACATGATATCAACTGCAATAGGCCAGTATTTTTTCCTGTGAAGTCAGCAACTATATATTTCTTTGACAATAGATGCCCATCATTTGAGCCCAAGGTTTATATGCAGTTCAGAAGACACAAAAAAACTCTATCGTACGGTACAAACAAGTCAAATTAATTGCTTGCTGTTGGCTTATAAAAGATCATCTATTAAATCCAAACCATTATGCACCAACTGCTAATAGTTAAGCATATGACACATGAAGAAAGCAATTGATTCAATTTGTAGATCACGTTCATATTATGTCCTTTTGCTGGCATTACTGTCGGTACAAAACAGACAAGCCAAAACAAATGACATTAGGCGACAGCATTAGACACCATTACATTCTTTTTACTCAGAACGTATCAGTATGGTAGTTCAGATTTAGTGTCATGCTGGCATGTACTCCAAAACTTAGCTATGAAACAAAGAGAAGCCATTTCGTGCCGAAGGTAGATGAACATACTGCTAAAATGGAATTGTTGGCGTAGCCGATAATTTTAAAAGTTTAAATGAAGACAATAGCGGTCTGGTGAAAGGATCAATGGTCTGATTCAGAAAGAGTTTTTGAGAAAGAATGAATAATACTATAGATATTCATGAGCATTGTCACTACCTTTATTTTCGCACAAAAATATGTCACACTAGTGGGAAAGAGAACTGCTGCAAATTATACTCTGGTTAGAGCGGTGCTCTAACCAATATAAAGTTTTTGTCTTTGTGCCAAAACAGCCAAACTGTGATGTATCAAGCCATTTCCAAAGTAACACCAAAGTTGGATGGGTATCCAAAAATCAAGCTCTTTACACTTCGAACGATTGATTTTAGGATTTTTTGTTATGAATGGCGTGTTCTGCCGCAGAACTTCTGCGCAATAGGTTGTTCTTGCTTCTGATTATCGTGGCGTACTGTATGCAAATGCCATTTTGAACGAGTTGTAGTAGTTTAGCTTTCTTTATAGAGAGCCGTGGCGGCATAGAGGCAAGTGTGAAAAATTGAATTATCGGCTTGCAAATGTGTATGGAAATCAAGCTTGAATAGTGATTCTGAACACGCAGTTGGAGAAGATGTTGAAATATTTGTTGGACCCATTAACAACTAAGGCTGTGTATGTCGCATACCTTGTTCATAATGTGCGACACTGAGGGTATATTTGCCGCTTCTTGAACATGTACATGTCAATTCAGAGCAAGGACGAAGCCAACGAAGCTTGTTCGTTGTGTTTGCAAATGCTTTGATACTCTTAGTATTCACGTTTCCTATGTGTTTTGCTATCCGCCACAGCGCGATGAAAGCTCGACAAGGCAACGAACATATCTTGTTTCGCTTTTTATTCTGAGGCGTCTGTTGTGATGTGTAACAATTTGTTTGCAGCATCATGCCGCAGACCAAATGTTACACATGACAATAGACGCCTCGAACAACTGACTGGTTTCCAGCATGGTGCCATCACCTGCAAGCAGCTTGGCAAAACGACGGACCATGCACTATGCATCACAGCGCTGACGACGAAACACACAAACGTGTTTTGGGGACTTGAGTAATGGACTCTAGTCCCCACGGGCATGTGTTTGTGTGTTTTGCGCAGCTGTTATTTACCGAACAATTTAAGTGACGGTGTTCAGCTCAAGTCAAGTCGGTGTACATTGCATCTAACGAGTTGACAAATCTGCACTGAAATTGCGCGCTTTTCAGTGGCAGATGGGCGCAAGCAAATGCTTGCGCCCAACTGCCACTGATATCTGCAGCTCCAAATCGTCAACTCTCGAGAGCATCTTGCCAAACGTACAAGCGCACGCCGGCGGTATATCGTACTATGCATAGATACTGACCGTACGACGGCACACGCCAAACAAACATCATCGCAACGTAATACAAAGAGCTGTACCTTTTGGATGCGAGCTCCAAAGCTCAACGCAAGCGCCCGATCGGTCCGATCGGCCACGAAGCCAAAAGAACAGCACGCTCTGCAAGAAGATATTAGCGCCAGCAAGCGAGCCCAATAAGTGGCATGCACGATAACGAAGAACCAATCGAAGTGCTATTGCCACGTCAACGAATCAACACCGTCTCCCCAAAAAAGCACCACGCGCCGCACAAAATCGAATCCCTCACCCTCCACCGCCGCTCCCGCCGCCGCTACAACCAGCACTGACATTATTCACGTTCAACAAACGTGCAGCATTTGAGCAAAACTCACCGCACAAACCGCGACTGTTTCAGTGTGACAATGATCACCATGGTTCCCCCCGTGGTCACCCTCCCCCCTTCCTCGCCGTCACACCCCGCAAGCACCCCCTGCCCCCACGCGCGCGAAAAAGTTTTTCGCGCTCGCGTCGCCGATAGAACAACAGCATATCACAACCGCTGTCGAAAGAGCGCTAGTAGAATGCGTGCACGCCTCTATGAGACGCTGCGATCGCAGCGTTTCATAACAGGCGTGCACGCGTGCAAAACGCCCAACAAACCCCACACACGCGCACCCAGCAGCCACATCATGTGCGCAACAGGACAGGGGGCTCAACAAGTGAAACACGCGCGGCGTGACGACGTTTCACCAGCACAAGCCCCCGAGTCTTTCTCCGCACTGGCCACTCCAAGTGGCACCCCCCGCCGCACACCGCTCACCCTCCGCCCGTCCCCCTGCCCAAGAAAAAAAAAACGGCGCGGAAGCGTCCAGAAACAAAGCCCCCACACGTGCGCTTTTACACACACACACACGCACGCACGCACGCAGTGACGCGGCTGAGTCAGCACAAGCGAGCGCCGCCGCTCACAAAGCGCCGGTGCTATTCGCGCAGACGTGTCACAAACGGCGCAGCGCCCACGCCGCGCCCATCCCAACCCGCTCAAAACGCGCGCGCGCGCGCGGGTAGACAAGCCAGCACGGCAAACAAGCCCCGCGCCGCCGGCCACGCCAAACGGCAAAGCGCCGCTCAACCAAAGCCCCCCCCCCACCAAAACCGCGCAGCATTCGCCCCGCCAGCCAACACCTTCCAATGGCGCACCAGCACCGCCGCCTCAAAACGCGCAAGCCATGCGGCCCGCACCCCCCAAAACGCACGCGCGCACGCACGCGCGGCACAGCGCACGCGCACGTGCACACATATGCGCGACACGCGTGTCGCACGCCACCCCTCGCACGCACGCAGCACGTGCGCGCCACGGCCCGCAGCGCGCTCGCGCACCGCTCCCGTCCGCAGCGCGAGGCATCCGCAGCTCCGGACTTCCGCCCCTCAAACGCGCCACCGTCCGCGCCATCG
>JASCIV010000471.1:0-19030 GCA_030374735.1 Gracilaria caudata
GCGCCGACTGTTTCGCCGCGGGAGCGGTGGCTATAGCGGTAGGTATGACGGCGGAAGCGTTGGTGATGGCGGTGGGAGCGTTGGCTATAGCGGTAGGTATGACGGCGGAAGCGGTGGCGATGGCGGTGGGAGCGGTGGCGAGGGCGACGGAGGAGATGCCGGTTGCAGTCACGGCACTTTAGCGATGGCGGAGGTTTTGGCCGTCGCGATGGCGGCCATGGTGGCGATTGTTGCCTTGGTGAGCGGGGGGTGCGGTTGGTGGGTAGTGATGATCACCGTCGCTGCCACGGAGCCGAGCGCGCGCTTTTTTTGTAATCGCAGTCACGGTCATGACGGCGCATCGACATCCCGCACACGCGCACACGCGCACAGGTGTGGGTCCATGCGCACGCTCGTGCGCGGGCGTGCGTACGACGCGTGTGCGCGAAATGCTGCGGAGTTCTAAGGTCTAGTCCCTGACCCAGACAGAACAGAAGTATACCGTCACGGAGAAAGAACGCCTAGGGGGGGGTGTGGAGCAGGTTGATGCTCCGTCCTTACCTATACGGGTCTAAATTCACCCTAAGGACTGATCATGATGCCCTAGGTGGATATTGGGGCTTGCGGATGCGTCCGGTAGACTAGTCAGATGGAGACTGCGCCTTTCGGAATTCGACTACGAGGTTCAGTACCGTCCAGGTATCCGCCATAAGGTGGCAGACTCAGTGTCTCGCTTGAATACCGATGTGTTGGAAGACGAACCAGTGGAGGACAACATACCGTGCTACACTATCCAATTCGGAAGCGCTAGCCAAGAAGATGGAGTGACCCTTACAGTAACCTTTCTGATAACGAAGACAGCGAGAGCACCCTGGAGGAGTTAATCGAGGAGTTCCACACCGGTAAATGCGTGTTATCCGTAGAGGAGGAGGAGTTCTTCCCCATAACCAAAAAGAAATTCCTTAAGGGGCAAGCGACCGACCGGTATTGCCTCTCCCTGGCGGAGCTAGTTGGCCAGAAGGAGACGCAATTCCATATCGACCACGAAGGCTACCTGGTACGAAGATCACCACTGGATGGTCCGCTCCAAAAGGTTGTACTTGAATCTATACGCCAACGAGTACTACACCTGGCTCATATGCCGTGCCTATCAGGTCACCCTGGAGGTTCAAGAATGTACTACACCTTATGGAGGGAGTTCTACTGGCCCCTGATGGCGAACGACGTCTATGCCTATGTGGCTAAGTGTACTTCGTGCGTGAAAACCCTTGGTGGTTTACGGAAGCATCGTAAGTACTTAACGCTCTTCCCTGCGGCTTGCCCATTGGAATTTGTTGCAATCGACATACTAGGACCATTTCCGGAGACCTCAAAGGGATACAAGTACGTAATCGTCATTACCGACAGGTTCACGGAGCTTACGAGAGCTATAGCACTGAAGAATACGACCGCTCCGGTCCTTGCCGAAGCGTTCTTGAACCATTGGGTTTACCCGTACGGAGCTTCTTCCTACCTACTGACCGATAACGGTTCGAACCTCGCTTCGAAGTTCTTCGAGTCGGTGTGTACCATTTTGGGTTTGAAGCATTACTTCTTGACAGCATACCATCCGCAGACCAATGGTCAGGTGTAACGCTTCAATAAGACCCTGGTAGCTGGCCTCCGACACTACGTCGAAGAACACCAAAAAAGTTGGGCGGACTATGTGCCGCCACTGACTTGCGCTCGTAACCTACAGGTTCACATTTCGACGAGTACGACTCCGTTTGATCTCGTGCTCTCGCGCCACCCTCCTGGTATTGTGCTCCAAGCAGGTCCACAAAACCATCAGGCTCCGGGCAGGCAGACGCCCGCCCAAGCCAAGAAGGATATCCTCTCAAGGTTGCGCGAGTCCCTTAAGGATGCCTCTGGAAAACTTACGAAGGCCCAGCAGCGGCACAAGAAGTATTATGACCAGAAGGTAAAGAAAATTACCAAAGTGGAACCGGGGGGAATACGTCTTCGTTGACACACCTCCCAATGGTGCAAGACCCACGCTGGCAGAGGAAAAGCAAGACCGATTCGTAGACGAAGACATTCGCTCTAAGCTACTACCGAAAGCGACTGGCCTCTTTAAGGTAATTCGCAGCAATGACCATACGGTTACCATCCTGGAAAACGGACTAGAGAATACCGTCTCGGTTGACCGGGTGACCAAGGCCCCCGCCGATGAGGTTGAGCCACCAGCGGAGGCCAGCCAGAAAGCCCTGAGGTCATTGAGGATGCGCCGGCCTCCCCGCAGGTTGCCCCTGATGCCCCGTCTAGTGAGAGAGCCGTCACGGTAGACCCCGTTCCATCTGGTGAGAAAACGGTCACGGTCGACCCGACGGTGTCTAAATCAGTTTCGGTTGACCCAGCGGTTGCTAGACAGACGTCTGAGGAAGTTACGCCGAACCCAACGGGAGATCGGTCCGCTACGGAAACCCAATAGGCAGTAGTTGACACCATTACAGGTCATGAACACACCGTCTCAGGAATACGTTACCGTGTCCGGTGGTACAGCTACTCTGCCGCCCATGACACCATGGAGCCACCAGGTCACCTTCCGGGGAACTTCCGTATACGATACTGGCGGCGACGCGGAAAGGTCCCGCCTCCTAACTACTAACCGTTCGGTAATGCGCCCAGAGCTAAGGAGGGGGAGGAAAGGGAGTCTCTTTACCAGATGGTGCGTTGTGCAGGGTAGACCGAATGGATGGACCAAATGGATCAATATCCAAATGGTTACTACAAGAGAGAGTCCGAAAGATTCGACCAGGACGAGTACTGCGAAAAATTTTACCAGGTGGTCCTGGAGATGCGACAACGACCTACCTCGAAGGTAGACTGCAGATTTGATAGCGTTAAGGAAGGTGAGTACCATCAGCAACGCTGATGGGCGATTGAAGCATGAAGATCACCCATATGGTCAACGGCCTGAACAGGACACGGTCGGCGCGCGTGCACGGCCAATAGGTATGGATTAGAAATTTTGGTTTTTTATTTGGCGAGGGTGAATGCCCGGCGGGGCGACGCACCGTGGCCGGTAACCGATTTGGTTTTCACTATTGTGTGTAGCGCGCAGGCGTCGAGACGGTCAAAAAATCTGAGTATTTCGACCGTGCCGCGGTCTCAAATCGGGCATTCTCAGCCCTTGAAACAGACCAAAAGGTGTTTCTGCGTTTTCGGTACCATATGGAGGGGTACTTTTCGTGCGCAATTTTTTTATTCGCCTTGCAAGTAACCTGTCGGCGCTGGCGCCACGCGCGCCCGCATACGACCCCAGAGGTTATGCGCAATCGCCTTGGCACATTGCTGGCAGCCCTACCCCGTGGTTCCGCTCCACTTGCGTGGACTCGGAAAATGCATGCGTCAGCCACGATGGGTTTGGCAATGACCTGAAGGCATTGAAGCGTGTTCGCCGCCCAGGAGAGCGCTCCTCTATGGTTCCCAACACTTAGCCTTTACGGTATTGGAGAACGTGAACAGAGAGGGAGGGCAACACCTTGCGCGCTGCATGACCAACGGGTTCGAACGCAGAACAGGCGTACGCCGCCCTCGTCGTCTACACGCTACTGTGGTACAGTGCCGCTAAGTAGGGCGGAGGAGAACCCGTTAGAAACATTTTAGAACCTGTTGGAGACAACTGGAAGAACCAAATGGTTACGAAACAAACATAACCAGATGGTTGTGAAAAGAATGAACCAAATGGTTAAGGGAGAAGGTAAACCAGATGGTCGTTGTGAAACGGGACCAAATGGTTAGGAGCGAAACAGAAAAGGCCAAGAAGGACACGCAGAAATCAGAAGCTTTACTCAGGTGTAGTCACGACCTACAAGGATATTGGAAACAGACCGTAAGGGGAGCGACATACTGGTGGCCAGAACCATGACCGGAGCTGTAGCCGGAGCCATGTCCGGCTCCGCTACCACTACCAGCGGAGGTCCAGCCTCACTGCACACCCAACGGATGTTCACCCTGGTCTTGGTCACCCGCAGGGGTACCAGTTGGATGTTTAACCATTTTTGTGGCACCGGAAGGTGAAGCAGTAGCCGCCAAAGGGGTAGGCAGACCTTTCGAGGGAGGCATCACCGGAGGACGGTTGTAGTAGACTCTACGGCGTTGGGCAGGTGGAAGACCTGGCTCAGCTGGATTGGAAGGATCGTACGGACTAAAAGGTGTGGCAACATACTCAGAAGAACCGAGAGGAGCCGTCGCGAATCCAGAGGACGCAGAGAGGAAAGAATCAGTTGGTAGCGCGGAAGGCGTACCGTAAGGAACTTCCATCGATGGTGTTCTTCCAAATGGTTTCGCGAAGGCCGGAGCTGATTGGGGATTCTGTGGCAATGCCGGAGGAAAGTTACTGTTGACCAACTGGGAAATGTTTCCGACCTGGTTCGATACCAATAGGTACATGGTCTGTTGAAACTGGTCGCGCAAATTGCGCAGCGAGTCGTTTTTCGTGGTGTACTTCGCCAAGACCGGCAGGCGACTCGTGAGAGTGTCAATAGCTTGTACGGCTGTACCGGGGCCAGGACGGTGGAGATGGTGCTGGCACGCCTGATTCAGGCGGTGCAGAGCTGTTTCAACTGCCGCAACGTGCTGGCCATTGTGGGGAACCGTTGGAGCAGGTGCAGGAATCGAACGGAACGCGCCAGCCGCATTGGTACCAACCGATGTTGCAGGCGTACCGCGATCGGTAGGAGGCCAACCGCAGTTGGCGGAGGAGCCGCAATTGGAGCCTGAGGTGCACCCACGCTGGTGTCGAGCGCGCCTTCAGCCAAATGGTTAGCGAGCATGTGCTCAGCCTCTTCGGCCACGGGGAGCTCTTGCTGGTTCCATACGACCCAGGCATGCGTGGGCCCCCAGTTGTACTCTCTGGCTGCGTCCAATATGGCGTTGAGCTCCTGACCCGTATAGGGAGTTCTCCCGACCAGATGGTGAACGCCTAATTCGTCACGGATGACTGAGATGATGTGCTTGGGGAGGCGGAAAGCCCGACCGATGGATGAAAGTGCGTGCGCCGGAAAGGTGGGGTCCCTGCGGCGGTTGTTCCATGTGATACCTTCGCGGGAAGCCTGTAGAGCCAGCAGGTCAGTCGTGATTGCAAATTCCGCTATGGCAACCGACTAAACGGTAGAAGCAAAGGGGGTGCTATTGAAGATGGCGCTTCCGAAATAAGCTAACACCGGAGGGATAGGAATGTTCAAGAATTGGCACACTTCGTATTGCTCCAACCATTCAGGTCGCGGCGCATACAAGCTCCTACGTGTATGCTCATCTTGCGAGAAGAACTCGACGCAGTTAAACATGTGCATCGTGCGGACGTTCACTCGTCTGTGCCGTAGACGAGATTCGTCGGCGCAATCCTCCGCCCACCGCTTCCGGTTCATAAACCAATTGGTGTGGAAAGGCTGATCGAAGGCAACCATCAAAGGACTGGCCTTTACGATGGCTAGTTGAGCACCAACCCGGAAAAGCGACTTCACCACTTTTTGGAAATAACACACCTCGTGGGTTCCCCGGACGTACGGAAGGTTCGATCGCACTATTGGCATGATAAGCGATAGGAATGGGGTGTGGAGACTCTTGGCATCAAAGGCACCTTGCCTGGTCTGAGGCTGATTCCCTCCGCAGGCAGAGACCAAACTGTATTCAGGGATTCGCACAAGAGGCTCGCAGTCCCAGCGTTTGAGGAGCATGTAGTCCGAGAGGGTGGGCCGACGGAACATCTGAGGGATTTTGTAGACGTTCATTGCGATGGGCCAAGCAGCCGGGGAGTTGAAGATACTCTTTTCGACGACCTCCAGAGGTACACCATGTTGACCGCTAGGCTTAAAGAGTTCCTGTATGGCTAGGGGAGCGTCAGACGCGTGGGACGGATTACCGAACGGTGAACTTGACGAACCGTCTGGTGCAGTCCAGGAGACCGGAGTAGGCGCTGTGGGAGCCATATCGGGATGTTCAGCGTACGCTACGCCGTAGTACGGATCGACCGCCGGGTTTTCCAGTCCCCTTCGACGGCAACCGCCAGCTGGTGATCGTGAAACGTGCTTCGCAATGCCACCATACGGGCCGACACGAGGATGGCGGCTCATCGCAACTCTGAGACCAAGCTGGTTCGTGTCAAAGCCGGAAACCCGAGGGTCTTCGCGCGACGCAGGACGAGCACCAACGGGTTTATGGACGTCCAAGGCCACCACTTCGGGCTTGTCACTCATACCGCGTGGGGAATGGAAGCCTGACGGTGTTTGAATGTTCTCCATGGGGTAAGTCCGCTGTTGACAGACCACTGGGGTACTCTGTACGTGACCGGAATAGGAGAGGGGAAGAAGGGGACTGGTGGACGCCAGAGAACGCGGCAACCGATAGTTCAACGAACGTGCACCACGAAAATAGCGCGTGAGCCCAGTGGAAACGCGATACGAAGACGCACCTTCTCGGGGTAGGACGAACAATGCAGGTAAGAGCCTTGATGCGAAGATTGACAACGGTCAACGAGAGCGATGAGAGAATGTACGTATGACCGAACGGAGCTGCGTTAGTGGAACCACGTGGTTAGCGCCACTCTTTGCTCTACATTGAAACCGTTCGGCGACATGTGTCGGAATTCATTAAGTTTTCAGGCCCGAGGGCGTGCCTGTCGATAGGGGGGGGGCGTCTATGAAATAGTGCAGAATGCCAGCAGGCCAGGACCGTATAGGTATGCCACGTGGGTAAGGACTGCATAGGGAATAGGATAGATTTTTACCGCAATAGGTAGACAATAGCTGCGAGGCGCACTGCAGCGGTGCATCCTATCACGTAGCACACGTAGCGTGCCACTGCGGAAGCTGAGCTGCACTGACCCCTAAGGTGAGTACACCACTTCCTCGTCTACCATATTGTAAAGTCAAGCACCTTCTGGCTAACTCTTGAGATCCATAGGTTTCCACAGTCAACCTATTGGTATAACCAGAATATTTGGGGCTCTACTAGTCCGCTTCGCGTCGTACCCTGCATCTACCGAGCAGGTACCATTAGCTGGCCGACTACTATTCGCCCCTAGTGTTTTTGCTACCGCATACCTTGTTGGTTCTTTCTCTCTCCGCCTTCTAGGTGAGCTACCGATCCGTTCCCTAGCGCCGCGTCCACACGAACACCTATTGGTACCAAAAGCCTAAATTTGGCTATACCACAGTCAGCACGAACAGCGTGAGCGATTTGAGGTGCAGCTTTTCCGGGAGAAGCAAGGCTCGATTGGAAAGAAATGGTAGAGGGCGGCTGTACAGATTGGATTAAACGAAAGCGCAACAGCGTGCGGAGCGCACTCGCGACGGTTGGGTGCAAGGCTGGCGCAGAATGTGCTCCGTCGCGCGTGGGGTGAGAGTGTGAGGAGATTCGAGCACATGTTTGCGAGCGTCAGGCGCCAGCGTCTCCAGCACGTCCTGCAACAGCAGCAAGCAATTCAATGAGGTCGTGAAGCCGTTACGGAGCGTGCGTTTTGCAGCCCGTAAGAGACGTGCTGTAGGAGGACGGAGTCAGGAGACAGCACGAGCGTGCGCACCGAATAGGTTCTGGGACGACACTGCACGCGACGATCGAAGCAGCTGGGCGGCATCAGTGCACGAGAAGTCGTTGCGTGACATGAGCGAGTCATTCTCGACCAGCGTCCCTCGCGTCCCTTCCGCACTGCAGCACGAAGAATCACAGAACGAGCGGATACACAACAGCCCTCACAGCCACGCGTTCAGTACGAATGAGCGATGCATCCCGCGAGCTAGGGGATCCATATCATACGGAGATACACAATGGCAGCGCCGAACCAGCGGCATGAGCGCTGGTACGACGGTGACGGCGCGCGCAACCCCGTTTCAAGTGAACAGATGATCAAAGGAGGCACCCCACATGAGCGCGGGAGCAGAGACCGCGGGCTGTAGGCCGCGCGCCACCCTCTGCCCGAAAGCGCATGACGTCCGTGCCGCACTCCGGCGCCAATGTGAAGAAGGTGTGGCGTGCATTCGCGACATTTCACGCCACTTACATACATCATATTATGCTCTACGTACATCTGTGCGTCTTCGCGCGCAGTCTTCATCACAGCTCCCCCACACACATCACCGCCGCGAGCCGTTTTTCTCCTGGCTCCTTTGCCGCTTTTCGTCACCCTTAGTCCCCTAGCTCTTCTCTGTCTCCCCGCACCAACTCTCCCCTGCCCGCACACCCCTCACCACTGCGCGCCGCTGTCTCTTCAGGAACACCGGAGACGCTCCGCTGGGAGGCGTCCCAGAGCTATTCGACCTGTTTGCAGACGCCGACGGTGATGATTAGGTTGTCACCAAAGGTATCGTCCACATTCGTCTTCAGTAACGTAACGAGTGCAAGTCTGACGTCGTGGTGATCGCGGCGCGCGTGCTCTACGGCATGTGGGCACACAACCGTCGTTCTTCTTCTGCATTCGCTGCCGCGCGGGCCAGATTCTCGTGACGTCGAAGGGCATAGCTGCGCAGCATTTCAAACACGCGTGGCGCGCTGACTGTGGTCATCGAGCCGTGGAACCGCTGGGTGCAACGCCACTTTGCAGCCGTTGCTCTAGCTGTGACTGCGGCTATGCGATTGTGGTTGACCTCCTCTACCGGCATTTGAAGCGCTGCTCTTTGTGAAGTCTATAATAGCGTCCTCGGTTGCCCTCGCTGCTCACATCTCCCAACCGCATAACAATGCGCTTGTTGACGCCGTCTTCGTTGTCCTACATTGGAGGCTCACGTTTCTGAGCCATCATCATTACCACGAGCGCCTGTAATCGCGAGCCGGAGCGCACGCGTGTCCTGTTCTCGGAATCACAGCATGTCTCCGTCGTCAGTCCCGTCTTTCAAGCTCCAGTCCGAGAGCCCGGCGTTATTTGCTCTCGTCGGTAGTGCCACAGTCCAGGCCGTACTGCGTGAACATCGCGCGCATCTGCTTGCTTCATGCAAAACCATAGTGCCAAGCTGCGCCGCGGTTCTCACTAGTGCACCAGCGAAGAATAAAGCATTAAACACGACAGCTCGTCTCGCCCTGCGTGGTGAGGAGAGCGTGGTTAAGCAGAAATCATGACAATTGGAATGGAGAAAGCAGGAAGGAACGAGAACGGAACGAGCATCCTATCAGTACTACATACACAATGGGTCATACATTACCTCTGATCACAGCTCTTACGCGGGTGGCGACCAAAACTTTCGGGCAAAGTGTTGGATAAAATCGACGCCATCTTTCCCTCCAATTCTTCTTGCTTCTTTTCTATTGTAGAGCGGATTACATCAACCAGTTTCTGCTCCATCTCTTGTTCAAGCAGTTCTTTCTGAAGCTGCGCTGCAGCTAGGTTTGCTAACGTCTGCGTCATTCGGCTAACATTTTCGGTCAAATCTAATTCGCACCGTTTTGCTTCGGGCTGGAACAGACTTGAACAAAATCTTTTCTTGGGTGTCGAAGATGTTGCTCTCGCGCCACTTTGATTCTCGTTCTTGCTTGACGCATCAGCCTTTTTCATAGGTTGAATGCCTGGCTCAATTTTATCGTGTTTTACTTTAGAGCTGAATGTCTTGGACTCTATTTTCGATAGGAACTCCTTTTGAATATTCTTTGCTCTTCGAACTAGTGGTGCAGAAACGGATCTCCAGTCTTTTTCTTAACGTAGAGCAGACGGTCGTACTTCTTTTTCAAGCTGTCCTGTTTCCGAAAAAGACGATCATTGCTTCTTGCATAAATGTTGTAATGTCGAAAACCCTTACGCAGGCAAAACTTTTCGTCATAGAATTCTCATTGGCCTTTCCTTGTCGCAGCTATTCTTCATGGATGTTCAAGGCATCTTCAATGCATTGAAAGTTTTAGAAAATTTGATTTCTATAGATTCTCGTTGGATTTTGATGCATTGAACCTTCAATGACGCACGACTTGGCCTAATGAAGAAAAGACAGCCTGAAAATTGAAAATCCTATGAACATCGATTTCATTTTTGTTGCACGAGTTTTTGTTGGGCCTATCCCAACCATTGGACCCAATGGGTTCTATTTCTTCTACCAAATCTAGAAGTTTACATATGTCAACGTACGTGTAGTTCCAGCTTCCATCTCGATTTCCCTTTTTCTTTGGAGTTGGCTCGATTACTTCTCCAATCCCATTTTCTGAGTCGAAGTCTTCTACTTCTATTACGTTCTTGTTCAGTAGTTCACTTATGGCTAAGTCAGCTCGATTCATGTCCCAGCGGATGGTTTGGTACAGCCTGGGGTGAGATTCAAGAACAATCCTCATGTTGAACCCAAACTGTTGTGCATCCCGCAGCAGGCTGGGACACTGGACGCATCTCTTGCGTTATCTTTATAGATGTAAAAGAACTACCTTACTTACACACCGTTTGGTTTGACTACTTAGGACTTCTCTTCTAAGGAGCGAGGAGGTCTGCGTTCTGCCATTCTGAGTAAAGGAATTTTCGGATGTCCTCAATGTAGAGCACAAGCGACCGATTTGCCCACTTCCCCCCTTGGCCGGTGACGTCACGGGCCAAATATTCCGGGCCAACGTATGTCACCGCCAAACATTTTGGGGCAAGATGCAGCACACTTGGGAACAAGGTCCGCTGCTTCTACACAATAAAAGCGGGCACGGACCTGACGCGACCGGCATCTAGGCTTCCATCTAAAGCCTGTGTCTACAGGCGTTGTAGGAACCGGCTTGACCTGCTTTGCAGGTGATGAACCCGTCCGTACACAGCAACGTCTGTGGATCCAGGCCGTTAACCGCGCAGCCTACTTCAAACAATTATGATGAGTCAACAGAGGCACACTCATAGAGTGTGCAATGGCTTGGCACCGACTACACCTGAACAGAGGGGAGTCCAGTCGCGGTAACGCAGCATCTGCACGCATAACTTTAGACCAAACGAAATGCAGTACTAGACGAAGAATACTGACGTACTGCAACCCAAGTAGACATACAAAGCTTATGCACTCTAAGTCATGCCAGAATAGCAAAGAACGTAGGAGCTCCCAAAACAGTTCAACGTTGTATTTTTACCCGAAAAACACACACTAAGAATCGATTACCACAATAAGAAGATCAAAAACAGACACATAAGAAAAAGAACAAATACATAACTTAAAGAGCAGAAGTTTCCCATGATCCAAGCTTATCACCGATAGAATGCAGTAATGCAGCGATAATAATCCCGCCACCAACAGCTTCTTTCAGGATATGAAACGCTTGAACATTCGCCTTAGTCAGAGAATTGGCTAAGTTACATAAGCCGGGAACCCATAGAAGCGCACCAAAATCACCACATTTCCATATTCGAAAGAATCACGCAATCTCGATACGGTAGGGTGCAGTCGGTAGTTCTTAATATATTCGAAACGAATCTACCAGCATTACAACATAAGCAAGGATCCAAAGCAATCCTCAACGCTCAGAAAACATTCGCGTAAAAAAAAAAGGGAACGATCTTCGGATTCAGCTAAGGCTAGAATTTCTGCACCTATAGCACTAGTGGAAATCCGTTCTTGCTTCGAACTGTGCCAGTCCACGAGGTGATAGATTACGTCCTGCTTGAGCTCGAGCGCGATTCCCTAAATCGATCTGTTTCATAGGACACATTACTAGATCTAAAGGAACTAAAGTAGATCCTGAGACAAGAATTGTTATTCAAAACTGGGGAGAGCCCACAAACGTCAAAGACGTGCAAAGTTTCTTAGGAGTTTGTAATTATTATCGAAGATTTGTACAAAACGTGGCAAGAATAGCAGCACCACTAAGGCATTTAGCACGAAAGAATAAACCTTTCCAATGTAACGAAAAAGAACAAAAAGCGTTAGAAAATCTAAAATATAAATTAAGACGTACACCAATATTAATCTGTGCCAACCCAGACCCTGTGAACCTATTGAAGTTCCCAAAAGTGGGCGAAATATGGCCCAAATTTGTTCCGAAGTTTTGATAATTGCATGATCCTGTCAAGAGCCCAAATACGTACCACTAATAGCCAAAACAATGGCACATAATTTGTGCCAAAAAGTGGCCGACTAATTCTGTCCTGAATCTGGCCGAAATTTGAACATGACACAGTGGCCGGATGCAGTACCCTGCAGTCTCCCTCACGACGAATACTCTACAAAACTTGTCCCTCAGAGAGGGTCAAAATTCCCTCCATATTGGTACCGAGCAAGACCGATTTAGTGTAGATTATCCATGACGAAATTGTCACGTAAGCAGTACATTTTGTGTACTAGTTATGTACGTATATTTGTTTCCAATAAGCTCATGAAAAGGACGAAAACGGAATGAATGCAATGCGAATTGTAACCTATGCTTCGGCTCCATGTATGACAGTGAGAGTACAAACCATGTCCGACTTCATTGGCCTAAAACACCCCCAAGTCTACGCTTAATCGTGAACACATGGTCTAAAACGGCCACGGGAATAGTACCTGCATAGTACATTTAACATCCTGAAGTTTATCTGAATACTTGCGAGATACTCCCAGAACCAAGCGCATCACATTCCAGAAGGGAACAAAGCCTTGAGATTTGTTTTACAAATCATGGGCCAGAAATGCCTCTTATACACGCAAAAAAGCTCACCCGACATGAGTGACCGCAAGCGAATCGCGATTATAAGAGACGTTTTTGGACACCCAAAACCCCAATAACCTTTACTGTGGTGTATAGATGAACTTTTGATCAGCAGAGTCCACCTTCCACCCAAGTGCGGTGAGAATCAAGAGAACAAGAAAAAAAAGCTCAAAGAATCAGTATGGTCGTAGAAGGCTACGACATTGGTATCGGAGAGGAAGAACTCGGGATGATATCTATGATATGTTTTTCGGAAGAGACCGTAGCAAAAGAACCTGTACGCTGCTATGAGGAAGAAGGTTCGTTAGTTGGCTTGGAGGAAATCCTGCTACCATGTTTGTGCAGTTATGCAGTTAGGGAGTCACTTACGTCATTTCATGCACCTACTGACGTCGAGGGGTGCGAAATGTAGTACGTCGAGAACCGGAACGTCCAGAGGGAGCAGAAGCGGTACTACTGCGACGCGCGGGACGAATCGGTTCCTTGAGACCAATTCCTTTCGAACGCTGGGGGTTACTGGGTGCGGTATTGGTACGAGCCTGAAAGCTCTTCGCCTTCTTTCTCAGACTTGGCTGATCGTGGTCATCACGAAAGCGTTCGGTGATTTCTACTTGACTTCTTTTGCTCCCGACATGGGCACCAGATCCATTGTTGCAATGTTGGTCAATGGAGTGGCGGTGCTGTATGTCTTGATTCGAACTAGAGGTGGACTGCGAAGATTCTCCGTCATCATCATCATCTCCGTCAATCCCACGGTTATTAGACGGAGCAGACGGAACGTGGGCATTGTTCAGATTGGAATGGCTGGAATCAGGTGAGGCTCCCGCCTTCTCCAAATCTACTCTGTCCGCCACAGACGACGCTTCGGCGCTTGATGGTCCGGCAGCAAGATCACGTCGACTTCCGGACCCATGCTGGTCATGTGAGTCTCCACCCGATACCTTAGCGCGGGCTTTGTTGGCACGAGCCAAGGTCCGCTCAGAAGATTCTTTCGTTGCCGTCTTGTCGCGTTGCATTGCCTTCTTCACAAAATCGGTCACCACTCAGAAGTTTTGAGTGGCTGAGAGCAGGGAAAGACTTCACCACCCTGTGCCTCAGCTCAGATAGTTGAGAAGCGAATTCGATTTTGACTGAGCTGAATGTGCGAGCACCACGCGTCAGACCCATCTTCTGGTACGGGTATTGCCGAATCATGTCTTTGACTGCGTTGGCCATCTCAAGGTATACTGGAAACTCATTGGAACCGTCCTCCTCATGCGTGTTCGGGAAAAGTTCGCGGTAGAGACGGTGGAATACAATCCGTGCGGAAAGAACTGTACCAGTCGGCACGCCATTTCTATCCGACTCCTTCATCCTTCTCCTGTGAAGTGCTGTTGGTATAGGAATGGAGTTCGGCGGCACAGCGTCATACCCGGATGCATTCCGCTCAACGCTGTTGTCTTGGACGATGGATGGCGTCTGATCCACAGATACGCTTTGCGCGACGCGTGAGGTTATGAGTGATTCTTGTGATTGATGAGCCTGAAGGGAAGTGCAAGCGATGCATTTCACACAAAAGAGTGAGTAGTGAGTAGAAAGGAGGCCCAGAGATATGGAGGTACGGCACTCGAGGACATGAAGATGCACTTACCGAAACCAGGTTTTTCCAACAACTTCTGAGAGGTATTCGGAGTTCGTGAACGAAAACAAGACAATGCAGCGTGCCAGTGAAGAAGATGAGGGGCGAGGGTGAATGCGAAAGAGACTGACCAGATGAATGAAGAGTTTGCTAGCAGTCAGTCGCGTGGTTCTGGTGGCAAGGTCAGCGAAGAGGGGGAGGATGAAGAATGCCGCAAAATGGTGATGGGCTCCATTTTGACGGCCTGGAGTGGAACGAAGCGCTTAAGTATCGCTTCAGTACCAGCGAGTCTGTCGGCTTCATGGCGGTTCGCTTCCCGTTAGAATGATACTCAATAGCGTCGGTACCTGGCGTATTCTCATCTTCGACTACGTCAGCATGCGGGAAAGTTTGTTGTGTCATTTCCCATCTTCTTTAGCGTGCTCGCCCGGGATATTCGTCTCCTTGCATTGCAAGTCCCCTTTGGTTTCAAAACGAAATCCCATTTATCATGGGACTTGAACAGATGCTTTCCACTCACACTGCTCATGAGAGATCAAAGATCGTGTGTTGCTACAGCTTCTCCTCGAAGGCTATCGGACTCTGGACGGAGTGTGACCCAAATTGGATATGAAATGAGCATGATCCATTTCGCAATTTTAAAATATTGCAAAGATTTCAAAGCGGTTAAGGAAGACATTGAAGTTTTCGTATCAGCTCGACAACGGCGAGGTCCGGGAGAAGGAGATATCGATGGCAATCCTTGACAGGTTTTCCATCAAACTCTCCCATTGCTACGCCGGGACGGATAACATTACCGCAATCGCGAATGCTTGGAGCTCCAACGAGCATGGACCATAATACGTCATCACCAACTTACTTCTCGGCAACCCCTTGTTTCGACAATATGAAGATGCAACTGCACACGATCACCGCACCGAGATAAAGGAGACAGGGATGGACGAGATTGTTGAAACTGAGGAACAGCACGAGAAAAATGAAGTAAAAGATACAGGGACTTATTTGTTGCATTCGTCAGAGAGTCAAGAACCTGAGAGTGGAAACGAGTTCAGCAGTGCGGAGACCGATACTTCTGACATTGATTCGAGTAATATCTCTCAAATTGGCCGTCGATAGAGTATATCAAGAAGAAGTAGATCCAAGGGAGAAAGAATTCGTAAGACTTGGTGGTTTCCTGTACGCAGCGGAAGTGTCGAATATCTCGAAGAGTTCCCTAGAGCGACTTTTCGCAATTAAACCGTTAAATGGTTCATTTTCGTACCGATCGCTTCTTTCATATGCAATGAAGAAGACCTTGCTTAGCAAGAACTCGATAAAAATGTGTGCACAGGGACATTCAGCGCGCTCAGGAGTACTCAAGGGAGCTACCGAATGTCCTAGCTGCGAATCCCCGTTGCAGGGTAGAGAGAGCTCTTCTTTCTGGTTTCTGAAACCTTCCATGGTGTTAAGAGCTCTTCTACGGTGTGCTCTCACATTTAGGGAGATCCAAGAGGGGTATGAGCGAGCAGTGAACGCTGGAACCTCGCCGATAAGCACTGATAATGAGGTCCCGCACGACTACTACAATGGCAAAATGTTCTCAAGGCTATTCCAGGAACACGTGCAACGACCTGAAGCTACTGAAGAACAGATAGTTGTCTTCCTCTCAATTTCAACCGACGGTTTTGAATGCCATCGTAAAAAGTGAGGAGAACCTGTAACATCATGGCCAGTTAATTTTACTTTTCTGAACTATAGTCCAAAACAAAGAGCCAAAGCTGCAAACTCTGGGATTCTTGCTGTTGTTCCTGGATCTCACACCAGCGAATACTTTGAAACCTTCTTGGGTGCTATCATAGAAGACCTTCGAGGGCTGGAGCGAGGGGTCAGAATGCTGTGTTTTGACAACAGAACCCGATTGGTGAAGGCGTTTGTGGTATATTTCACAGCTGATTGGCCAGACGCAACAAAGGTGCTAGGATACGTTGGTCACGCGGGTTCGATTTTCTGTGGATTGTGTACCAAGAAGAAAACTTATGTGAAAGACCTCAAGAGTACGTGTGCTGTTCCCGACATACCATTTTCGGTTGTCAAGAGCGTGATCGCAAGACACAGAGATGACAAAGGTGGTGTGGTAATTGAAAGTGAATGTTCTCCTCTTCGTCAGAGTTCTGACGTACTAGCCACATGGAAGAGGCTTGCAAGCAAATCGTTGATGAAGCAGAAAGACAAAGATTGAAGCTTGAAAGTGGTATACAACGCCCTTCCATTCTCAGAAAACTTTTATTGGATTTCGTTTTCTCGTTTCCGTACGATGTGATGCACCTGGTTCTTCTTGGGTGGACCAAGCATATTCTTAGGTTAGTTACAGGAGCTCATCCTCATCATCAACGCCTGAAGTGCTTACCGAGATACTGTGTGCAATCAGAAACTTTGATTCATATTAATAACGCAATGGAAGGGGCTTCACGGGGTACAGTAAAAGGTCCCCGGGGTATCATAGCGCATTAAATCCCCCGGGGGGACGTAACAGCTATATCACCCCGGAAAGGTACTAGTATATTCAAAAAGGAACTTAGCTTGCACCCCATTAGGCACACTTCTTTTCTTAGAACATACAGCTGATATAGCAACGTTCAAAAACTGCGGTACAGTGTGCCACTTCAGCTTTCATTTCTTCCAAGATAGCATTCATAAGGCCGTCTGTCCGTAAAACATCGAACCGACGCCCAGAACTTTAAGGATTTAGTATGAGCAATATTTTCGTAAGCCTACATACAGCTGAATGGCACAGAAGTTCTTAAATATGTGGTTGCCCTCTGTATATGAGAAACCTAGACCATGAGTAACATCGCAAGTGAAGTTTCGCAAAGTAGTGCTAGAACGCAAATTTGAATGATTCTCGCAATTCAATATTTTCAGAGTCTTTTAGATGAAAAAATTGCAACAAAACCACACACGGCGATCTATCGATAAAGTTCTGTATCTATTGCAAAAGATCCTACATGAACAGTGTAGGCATTCTTTGAGTCCATAGCGTTTGTCGCCTTCAATAAAGATCGAGTTTGTGCTGGGAGCAACTTAAAAGATTATATTTATTTGTCAAAACACACGTTTTAGACAAAAACAATGCATGTGTTGTACCTTTTTCTCAAGATCTTCAGCAACTGATTGCGGTTATGTCTGTTAGCTTTGTCTACGTTGTACAAAATTTGCTGACCACGCAATTCAAAACTATGTCACACAAGGCCTTAAAACAAGCCCAAGTTTTTCTATACCAGCGGCAGCTACAGTGCACGGCGCATGTACCCTATCATCCCCCTGTTGCAGTGTGGGACGCATAAGACTTTTGATCTAACTAGCAAATAGAACAGCCGTAACATGAATACATTCACATTGATTAGCAAGTACTGTGAACCAGTATAATTAAAAACAAAAAACGAGGTATATATACAAAAACTCCTCAAAAAAGAGTTTACGTAGACAAAAATTAAAATGCCTTGATAAACGATGTAGTACGTTTGATATAAACGTTTTGCTGCAGCATGTTGCGAGGCACATTACAGTCTGAAACGTGCGTTCACCACGCTGCAAAACGCAGCTCCACGCTTTGCGGTGTGCGTGCAGCACACATCAGCGATACATGCTGCAAAGAGCGGCAAGCGGCTGGCAAAAACCAAGAAGTTGACGTTTCAATGCGTGCGTGTGGTGAGTCACAGAGGACTTGTTGCAGCCAACAGTAGCACAGATTTTCTTGCGCCTTCGAACTGCAAAAATCAGCTAACCGCACGTGGCGTATCGCATCGTGCTGTAGATTGAGCGCAGCACTCAACAGCGTCACGTTATCGGCAAGCGCCTGGGGACGTGTTCTATATTGCTGAAGTCCCCTCACTTCAATTCGCAGCATACCGCAGAGCTGGCCCTGATTGGGCGCAAGAGAAAGATGTTTGACCGTGCGCTACGCACCTTGTATACTTTTGTCATGTGATTGGCTGCTTGAAATGAATATCTACAGTTATAGCCTGTTACGGACTGGCCGAACAATTTTGATCAAAACGCGTCTGGATCAGTATGGAATTGATTTGCTTTGACTCACGTGCACAAGGAAACGACGCATTTGCGCTCTCGTAGTCTCAATTGACACGCCTCTCCTCTGTGTACCAGGTAAAAGTGCATTTAGTGTATTGCAATGCTCCGAAGGGGAAAAGACGACGAAGGTGTCCGAAACGTTCCTATCGAAGGGCAGCAGAGCAGACACAATTCTCTCTGGGAAAGCACAACAAGCCAGGTGTAAGCCGGGGCCACCCATCACGACGGAGCGAGAAAGAGATGTAGAGACAAGAACCGGGAATCCGGGAGATTCATCCGATGAGTTAATAGTCCACGGATGTGGGGGAGCGCGGATCTACAAGTGAGACGGGTCGCGCGATAGTAGCGTGGCCACGAGAAGGGAAAAGGAGGGAAGGGAAATGTAGGACGGTCCTGTAATACTAGTGATACACCTTGTACGAGGTCAAAAGCGACAATAGAAAGAAACACTCCGAATACAGGGTTCTGAAGGACGCAGGGTGGATGAAATTCTGTGTGCAACTGGATCTTTCTCAAGTTGTGGCGAAAGATCCGCAAAGGCGGCGAAGTTCAGGACCAAGGAAGCCGGTTGTGTAGTGCAATGCCCCGAAGGGGAGAAGACCACGAAGGCGTCCGAAACCTCCCTCTCACAGGGGAGCAGAGCGGACAGAGCTCTCTATGGAAAGGCACAACGAGCCGGGTGTAAGCCGGTGCCAGACCGTCACGACGGAGCGTAGAGAGATGTAGAACAGAGAACCGGTGATCCGGGATATCCTCCGATGAGGC
>JASCIV010000472.1:0-19030 GCA_030374735.1 Gracilaria caudata
GAGTAAGGAGCAGAACGAAGGCCTCAACAGTGTTGAGTCAACACGAGCAGCCTACGCCCAACCATGACAATCAATAAGCCATTCTCTCTCTTTCGTTTCGAGAATAATACATACAAGCCGACAGACAAGATCATTATCGAAGTTGTACCAACTTCACGGAAGGTTGTTTGCGGAGGTTGTAGAATCAAAACTGGAAAAGTAGTCGCCATCCGATTCGGCGCGGTGGCATCCAGGTTTTCGACAACAAAAAGAGCCACTGGCGGCGTCCTGTCGTATATTTAAAAATGTTTGAGGAAAGATCATGAGAGAAAAAGATTCAAGAAGTTCCCCTTTTTGTTGCAATTCGGAGAATGAGAGTAGCAGCAAAAGGATGGATGGTGATACACAGAAAAGATGATGACTGCACAATCCCAATTCAACGCTGCGACCCTGCAACACTAGGGCATGGACGTAACTGATGTGAAACGAGGCTTATCCTCGTACTCGGGACAACGTCATCAGGATCGTTGACTTTTTAATCCATTTGCCGTTGTCGGGGAAGTTGCCCGTTCTCTAAACAAGTCGCGTCGCCGTCGTTAACCGTGTCGGTATTCTTTGTTGCAACCAATTTCGCCTTATTCGTAGCTCTGCCTTGCCTGCTACAAGCGTAAAAGGACATCCCATCTGAAACTCAGTCTCGAAATAAACGCGGTCCTCATTTCCTTCGTCACCGCCACACAATCCAAGGTGTTGATCACGCAAGGTTGTATCAGTACCTTTCGTATCCGCAGACAACGCAATGTATACGCATCAGAATCGTTCCTCCACCTCCGCGTGCACGGGAATTGGACCAAACTAGTTGACCTCATTCCTCATTGAAGGGGTGGCGGAAATTTTTAGAGTCGTATATGCATGTGTCCCATTGAACTGCCTGCATATGCGAGTTGTAGTAGGGTTCAAAATCAATCCCTTGCATCATACAGCTGCCCTTCTTAGTACGAAGGTACGCGTTCGTACACACTGGGAAAAAGAAGCGATCCGATCCGATCCGATCCGATCTGACCTCGAGAGCTTTGCGGGTACGTAGATAATCCGTGCGAAGTCGTTCTATGGCACTCATTGCATGATCCACCGGTTCGTTCTATCTTTCTCCGCCACATTTCATTGTCGCAAGTGGTCGTCGTGCCGGCTGCTTCCGCTTTTCAGCTCCAAATGCTCCCAACACTGTCCGTTGCCCTCTATCGCCCGTCGATGTTCCGCAACGTCCGCCACCGTTTTTCAGCATTGCCACCCGCACGCTACCACGACCTTGTCGCTCGCTCTTCCCCATCCGACACTCTCCATCATATAGCTCCCGCTGCTGACTGCTGCTAACTGCTGCTACTAGTTATATCCTTCGTCAACTCCGTCTCCTTCGCCACAGCTGCCCTGTCTTTGGCACTACCGTAATGCGCATCATCCTGCCATCATCGCGCCCGCCTCCAGCTTTCCGTGTTTGGTATGCAACTTCTTCCACGACAATTACACTTGCAATGAGTCACCTACTCCCCGCCATGTTAGAAGTTGTAAATACCATCATGTTGACCAGTTTTCGACACTGTGATACTGAGCTTTTCGCCTGGAAAGGCTTTTGGGGGCTTGGAAGCTCATTAGTATCAGCGCAAATTCGGATGAGTGGCCAAGCAACTTTGCTTTGAGCGCTTTTTTTTTCTTAAAGGCTTTGCAAGTCACATCAGATGATCTGCTATTGCGCGTTAGTGCGCAGCGTAAGGAAGGACGTTCTAGATGACGGGGTGATCTCTTTTGCCAATGTTCGTTGCGCCAGTTTCAACAAAAGTTTCCATACAAACGCAATCCACAAGCCTTGCCCAAATCCACATCGCCAAAGTCATGGTAACACGAAAAAACAAAGAAGGCATGTACCGCTGAAGGTGGCGTGTGTGACGCATCTACTCGCGTCTAGAGTGACACGCTTCATCGCTTCGGGCGCGGCGACAGATGCTCCTCCCCCACCAAGCATATATTGCAAGCACCACCGCGTCAGCTACCAACAGCAACCCCAAAACAGTGTCAACCCGCAGCAAGGCACAAACCAGAGCACTCAAATATTGCGCCGTCCACCACATTGCAGTCACCACATGCACAGCGGTGGTTAAGATCCACCATGCCTTGCGTCCCTTCCAGCGAAACATCAAATCTCGTCGTCCTTCCGCACCATTGATTGCCATCTGAGTCACGCAATGGATGACCATCAACATGGCGCAATGTACCAGTAACACAAGTTTTGCTTGTGCAGAGAACGGAAGAAAGGCCCACAGCAGCGCTTGGATGGTGGCTTGCGCAGCACCGAATCCGATGCCGGTCACGCCGCCTGTGAGAATATAGCCGTCTATTTCACGCTGCGCTTCATTCGCAACGTGGCGGTACGTTTTGGACAGATGCCATTGAATCAATGATTGAAGCAGCGTACGACCGATGTACATGAATGGAACGGATATGAGCATGATTGTGAGCAAAGCTACCACCCATCGAGGGTCCACATGCAGAAAGTCGTACGCGTCACACATCTGATACGCTTCCTTTGTTTCTGACGTTGGAGTGAGAAGCAACGAGCGAAACGCATCGCGCAGGGAATGCTGACCGGCTGCCACCTTCAGAATCTCATCCAAGGTGCGTTTGGCCTCACCAGAGATGGTAGAACTTGAAACGATTTGTGGCGTTCTAGAGCCGAGACTCAAGCGCAGAGCATTGAATCGTTCTTCCACAGCAGGCCACGTGGTTTTGACAATGGCAATTATTTGCACGAACGGCCCTTCAGAGCTGGTATTCTCAAACGACAAGCGGTCAAACAACAAGGTCAAGTTTGACTTGAGCTCATCGAAAATCAAACTCTCGTTGTTGTACGACTCGCCGTTTCTGATCAAATCGGTGAATTGCGCAGAGTGCAGCGAGTTGTTGAGTATGTTGGACAAGTTGCGCCTCGCTTCCATCAGCACCGGCGTGCGCGAAAAGTTGCCTAACAGCTCAATGTATTGCACACCCGAATCAAACCCTGTTTGATTCGCAATGGACAGATATTTTGTGAACGCGTGGTCGGCATCCGCGGAAAGACGCGTGTAGTTGAGGTTTGTGAAAAGCGTCTGAACGGAGTGCGTGAGATTGTGGCATTTGGGCACCAGTTGCGACGAAATCACTTCAGCCTGCGCGTACTCAATGATTTGATGAACGGAAGAAGTGAGCATGGCAGTGTGATTGGCCATACCAACAACTCTATGCAAAGCCCAGTGCACTACAACGGCCGCCGCTACGACAGCAGCCGCCAACAGCGCGAGAGCGGGCACAAACGGTTGCAGCAGCCAGACGCGAGCAAACAGGTCGATGATCGGCAGAACAAAAAACGCGTACATGAACTGGCGACGCACAAACGACTTGGGTACGACTGCCGCGTTGATGGCTGCGTGAAGCGCATCCGCCAGCAACAGCGAAAGCACAAACGGCGTGAGCACCGCGAGGATACCGGAGAACAATCCCATTTGGCAGCGTCTCGAGGGCGTGTGCAATGCAAGGCTGGCCTCGAAAAGTAGCTCGTCAGAGCTGCGCAGCACATGATGATCATGACGAAGCACCACCGGCGACGAGTTGCGCAACACACGGCTTTTGAACAAAAGCTCAACTGCGCGAACACAAGCAGAAACCAAGAAGCCGAGCAAGACCAGAAATGCACCGGTGTACACCGCCCGTACCACTTACGCAAAGCTTTTTGGGTGAGCCAATTGCAAGGTGGCAACACTACGAGCAAAGCAAGAAGGGTCAGCACTCTTTGAGCGCGCACGACACGCTTGCTGCGCGCGCGACGTCGGCGATCTTGAACAAGCCGCGCTGTGAGAGCAGCTGCATCAGCTCACGTCGAGAGCGCAGCAAACAAAGTGCAACAGCAATTGGCACTCAAAACGCGCTGCGCGCACATTTGCGGCACGTCACGTGCACCGCCCGTAAACGAAGCGCACGCGCGCGGAAAGCGGCCCACTCGCCGCGTACGCGCAAAACACGCAGCGCCGCGCATCGCACCCATCGCGCATGCCACAGCAGCAACCAAAACAAACCGCAACAAAAAAACAGTCTCACATTCGCTCACAAAGCGCGTCAAAGCTCGGCGCGCTCGTCAAGCTCGTTGTACCAGCCCAGCAGGCACCAGCGCGACAGACAGCCCGCGTACACATACACAAAGCGCTCGTAATCCACGCAAAGCAGCACCGAGAACACACCAAAGTCGTACAGCACCGGCGGTCGAACCTTCAACAAATACGGCGCCGCGCGCACGCGCACCCGTTCCACAAACGCGCCCTTCCGCCGCGCCAGCGCCGGCGCCTGTTCGCTCACCCACGCCACGAAGCTACCCACATCCGGTCTGCTCGCAAAGCACACCAGCGCGCCCAGCAGCACCACCGCCAGCGCATGCGCGCCACACAAGCCCACCAGCACCACGCCGCCGCCCACCGTAGCCACCACCGCCACCGCCAGCATCTTGCGCCCCGTCGGCGACAGCCATCCCACGCCCATGCGTCGCCTTCCCCTTCCGCGCGTCGCCACCGTGGCGGCCTCCTCCAGCGCACCCGCGTCGCCCAACCGTCGCTCCGCCGCCACGCTCGCCGCGCCCGCCACGCCCACCGCCGCGCGCAGCACGCGCCCGCGCGTGGCGCCCATGCGCGCCACGCCTCTCAGCAGCATTGCGCGCGCGTCCGCATGCAGCACCACCAGCGCGTCGCCCACGCGCGCCAGTCGCGGTGCGCGCGGCGCCGGCGAGCGCCACGACGGCGCGAGCGACGCGCGCGGCGGCGGCGCCGGCGGCGGCGGCGCGCCGCGCGTGGCGAAGGCGCGCGCGCGCGGCGGCAGTGATTGCAGAGCGCGCCGCGAAGGCGGTTGTGAAAGCGCGAGACGCGCGCTTTGTAGCAGTTTGCAGGCGTACATGAAAACGACTGGCTGTGTGTGAGAGCAACAACGCGCACGCTGCGCCAAAGCAGGTTACATTGAAACTGCGCTGGCGCGATCGCGATGACACCAGCACAGCCACAAGCAAAAGCCGCACCGAACTCGGCCGCAAGTTCACGACGACGACCACCACGCACGACGCCGCTCTTCTGCGCACACGAACAAGCGAAGGCGCACACAAGCCGCGATCGCCAATTATTGGTGCGCGTGTCCTCAAAAAAACGGCGCGCTCGCAACGCGCCACGTGCGACACGTGTGCACCACGTGGCCGCAACCGCCGATTACTTGGCGCCTCTCGCGCGTCGCAACGCCGCCACCACCAGCGTGAGCACCAGCGCGCCGCGCACGTTTCTTGCCAGTCGCAGCAGCGCGCGGCTGAAGCGTCGTCGTCGTCGCGACACCAGCTCCGCCTTGGGCGCCACAACGTCCACAAACGGCGCGTCTCCGCTCAGCAGCACGCTCACGGGCGTGCTGCCCAGCAGCTCGCCGTCCACCACCACCTGTTGCGGCGGCTCACACCGCACGTGGATCTCGCTGGCGCGCATGCCAAACACACTCGCGCGCCGCTCTCGCACGCGCAGCAGCGCGCTTTTCAGCAGCGCCAGCACCGTGCGCAGCGTGCGCAACGGCGGTTCGGCGGCGATGCACACCAGTTCGAGCAGCCCGTCGTCCGGTTTGATGGAGCCTATACCGTGCGCCAGCACCGATGTGACGGGCGCCGCGTTGGCGATCGTGACGCCCTTGAGCACCAGCGACTTGAGTTGGATCTGCTGCGCCTGTAACTCGCCGCGCGCAAATACCTGACTGTCCGACACGTGCTTGAGCAGCACGTGCGTGAGGAAGTGCGGCTGTCGATAGATGGATTGTATGCCACAAATACCGTACGCCAACGCGCCAAACATGCGCTTCATGCGTCGACGCGCGCCGCTCACCGCGCGCGCCTCCAGCCCCACGCCCGCCAGCAGCAGCATACGTTCCTCGCGCCCGTCGATGCGCACCACGGGGAAGTCGACGCGTCGCACACAGCCGGCGGCCACCATGCGCGCGGCGCGACGCACGTTGCAGGGGATGTCGAGCGCGTTGCAGAATGCGTTGGCGGTGCCTCTCGGAATGACGGCGAGCACCAACTCGCGCTCGCCGCGCTGGTGGTGCGCGGCGTGAATGGCGGAGGCGACGGCGGTGATGGTGCCGTCGCCGCCGCACGCCACCAGCAGATGCGCGCCGTCGTCGATGGCGCGCTGCGCGAGATGCTGCGCGTCGTTTTCGCGCGTGGTGTGCCAGATGAGCACGCGCGAGAACGACGCGCCCAGCTCGTGGCGAATGATGCACACATCGCGCGCAGGGTCTCTGGTGCCGCTCACCGCGTTGAACACAACGTCTGCGCGCGCGCGCATGGTACCGTCGTGTGTGTGTGTGTGTGTGTGTGTGTGTGTGGGTGTGTGTTGCGTTCTGTTCTACTGTTTTATTACTTGATGTGCAGCTCGAGCGAGTTGAGAATGTGCGCGTCGAACACGTGTGTGGGCTGCGTGTGACGCTTCTCGTCCAGTACGTGTCCACGTCGGTCCACGTGTTGCACGGGCACCACCAACGCCACGCGTCCATCGCCGCCGTCACGTCGCGCGCACGCGCGTTGGTACGCCACGCGCGCCGTGAGGCCGTGCGCCGTGCGCAGCACCACCAACGGCGCGTGCGCCTCGCCGTGCGCGTCGCGCACGTCGCGCACGTCGCGCAGCACCTGTCGGCGCGCGCCGTCGCCCAGCAGCGCCGCCACAAACAGCACGTCGCAGCGGATGTGCTCGCGCCGCTCGCGCGCGCGCGCGTCGTCGTCGCCGTTGTCGCCGCCGCCGCCGCCGCCGCCGCGGCGCGCAAAGCGCAGCTGTTGCGCGTCGGCGCACACGATGCACACGCGGTTGCGCGGCATGATTTGCAGCGCCTCCCACTTGTGCAGCAGCTGACGAGAAATGGCCACCGCTTGCTCGTCGCAGTCGATCAACGTCACGTGCATGTCGCCCAGCGCGCTCAGTAGCAGCCCGCTCAGCGGTAACGGCCCGCTGCCGCAGAACGCCACGCGCAGCTCGCCGCGCGCGCTCGTTTGCTTTGCTTCGTCGCGCGCCGCGTCGCCGCTCACGCTGCGCGGACTGTTGTTGTTGTTGTGCGCGTGGTGATGACAGCATAGCGTCTCACGAAGCACTTGGTACTCCTTCTGTACCATATGTTCGTAGTTTGCTGTGTACGGAAACTCTGCAGCCGCCTCACAGATACGACGCACGTAGTCGTGCTGTTTGTTCACCGTGTGTTGCTCACTGAGCGCGAGCAACTTGTGCGCGTAGAACAGTTCCAAACGACCCTCTGCGCGCGTGGCCACGTCTCGAATCATCGACGCGCGCGCGCTTGCCAGCGGCGTGTGGTCGATGAAGGCGCAGATTTGCTTTTGCAGCTCGCAGAACTCGGAGGGCGAGATGCAGCCGTCGCACGTGCCGGCCTGTAGATGGCGCACCAGCTCACTGAGCGTGCTGTTGATGGTGGCGCACGGGTCCAGTTGTTCGTCCGGCTCGTGTGCAAAGCGTTCGAGACGATGGAAGATGCTTTTGGGCGTGTTGTTGTTGTGGTGGTGGTCGTGTGTGTGTTGCGCGTCGAATACATCGCTTCCAAACATCTGTTCGATGATGAGGCGTGCCTGTGCGCTCAACACGTGCTCGCGCACAACGCGTTCGCGCTTGTCTGCGCCAACGTCGTGATCATCGTGCTGCACGTCGTGGCGCGAGTGCATCGCCCTCAGCTGCTGTTGCTCCGCGTCGTGTTGCGCTTCGCGGCACCACTCCGTCATAGCGTGAAACACCATGATGTTGCAGCAACAAGCACGCTTCGAAAGCTGCCGTGTAATCAGCGCGAGCACATGCTATACAACTCGCGCTTCAAAAAGGGGTAGCGTTCCACGCTCGGCTTCCAGCCATCAGACAAGCTGCGTAACTCAACTGCATGCGACGCAGCAAACCCCTGCAGTATTAATCCGGTAAGCAGCGCTCACGCATATATGTCCCACTTGCCGATACCGCCTCCGCCACCTCACGCGCATGTGCAGCGGCGGCGCTCTGCAAAGTCATTCGTCTGACGGCTTTGTGAGAGTGCTCCCCTTCGCCACTCGCGCCGCCTTTGTTTGGAAACCGCCATCAGGAGCATACATCTCTTGAAAAGCCCTTCTATGTTTTGTTCGTGGTGCCACCACCAGTTCTTTCGATACGCACCTTTTTTTCACATGCATCGTGAGGCTGTGACAGCTTCTCACCCCCTTCAGATGCGCTTTAGAAGAGTCTCGCATGCGCAGCTGCTCCTCAGTTGCTTCGCGCACAGATATTTTGTTTTTAAAGCAGAGGTGGTTGTGTGGTCGTCGTGTGGTCTCGTTGCGTCTCTTGCATCAAAATCTTGCCTCCTCGCACACGCGCACCGGCAAACACGCTCATCCCACATTGCAATCCATAAAAAAAAAAGAACGTCTCAGAAGTTCCGAGTAGGAACAATGCTCTGTGTGTATGCCTTTAAACACAAAGCGCCATATCGAGCGCGTGACGAATGATCATCAACATCAGCTTCCTTCACGGCACATGGCTCTCACGACGTGCAACCCTATCGTGTAGCATGCGCAAGAGCCAACCAACGCGCACCCCCCCGTCGCACGCCACCACTCGTCGACAGCTTTATCGCTCGTCACAACAGTTCCACACACAGATACTTGTGAGGCTGCTCAGTTGCAGTAAGCGAGAACGCATCACGATGTTCGCCGCTCAAAACTGAAAACTGCCATTCGACTTGCCAATGGCCCTGCCCCACTGCCGCCTTCACAGTGTGAACTTCACACCCTCCTTGGGTGATAACACACAGATCAAACATCACCCACCCGCACCTGAGATAAGCGCCGTTTTCATTGGACCACAAATGCACGCGCTCGTCAAACATCTGCGAGCAACATCGGATCCAAACAACGCGAGATCGGATCTCAACCTTCAGATCAAACCAGAAGCGCCACCAAAAAAAAAGAAACGGCTCGTTTTGCGGCTTCCGTGCTCAACGACGGTTGGTCGAGTGCGCAGTCTCGTCGCTACTCCTTCGTTCCGCGCCATCTTCCGCTATCTACCCTTGTACGTATGCGTCTGTTAACCTCCTTCTTCCCGCCTTCACGCGCCGCGCACTGAAAGCGTGTTGTTAGTCTTCCGCCCAACCTGCAGCGCGCGCTTCACTCTTGCGTCTCGAGCACACACGCATGTTCGCTTCTTAACGCGCCCATGCTCGCAATGGAAACCTCTCGCACATGCCATCAAAAACCACCTGTTCTCGCGCCGCTGTTTTCGCGTCTTGATCCACCTGCGATCGTTCAACCCTCAGTTTTGTGAATGCCAACAACCTTCCAATACTAACTTTGCAAAAGCAGTGGTGGCGCCGCTGCATCAACAACTACTCTTGTGGGGCTCATGTCTTGAGAAACCGCTTCATGTCATCCACCAACGTTGTCAAAACTGTTGCCTTCAAATCCTTTGCGTTCTCTTCTTCAAAACCCCGCCCCATTCAATGCATCCCTCGAATTCAACACCACAACGCTTGCGCTCCGTCATCTGCCCCTCAGCCCCTGCATTCTTCGTCAATGCTCCTGCCGACCAGCACAGTGTCTGCGTTTTTCCTTTTTTTTTGTACGTATACGTTACGCACATACAGGAGGGTCACTCATCGCGGTCTTCATTCGTTGCAGCTTCTTTCTTCTCCGGTAACCTCCGCGACAACGTCGACCGACAATTGTCAGTGCGTTCTCATCGTTTTCGCCACAGTTTCCCCATGTCGCTGCTTCTCGCGCCCTGCGATGGCTGTCGCACCCGTCACCATGTGACTACAAACCCTGCATGCACTTCTCGCTTTGCGATGTTGTTCGGAATTGTGTACGCCCGGAATTGTGTACGTTCTTCCTGTGACAGTTCGTGATGACGTTCCTGTCGGTCTCCGCAATGGTGGGGGCGCGCGCGGCTCGTCCCCGTCACGTGTCAGTCGCTTTCTCTTCTATATAGTGAACCTTATACCCTGTACCAACTACCATTTGCGATTGCTGTTGGAATTGTGTACGCCCGCTTCTTTTCGTGACGCTATTGCCGACTGTGCTGATACTGCCTGTTTTGCTCACGCTCGCATCTTCGCTGAAACACAAATCTGGGCGAGCCACGCCGTTGAGTTCTGGCCTGTCATTCAAGGGTATCTGGTTCCGGGTCCAACGGCGAGAGCTGCAAACCGACGTTCGTCTATCGCTAATGAGCATCTGGGCTGATTCCCCGTGGCACCCGAGCCGGAAACGGCGTGGCTAGGGTTAATGAAGGTTTGTTTTGTCGCAGAGCTCAAATGCAGACAGACACAACCTGTTTTGTGCGTTGCTTCTGCTTATTCTCCCATTGAAAAGCCCATTTTGCGCGTCACGGCGTGTTTACGCCCAACTCTCCGCGCTTCACTCCTGGACGTGGAGCTCGATTTCTCGATTCACGACGTACCACTATGGTGCTCTACTTTTATTCCATATTTCTTATTCTTTCAATGATAGCCGTTTTGTTTGCTGTTCTCGTCCGTTATTTTTTCTGGAGTGACGCGCCATGGCAGAGATCTCTTCGACACTGGTGAACCCCTCAATGCGCCACGAGGACTTTCGGAACAGAGGGAGTGCACTTCGACACGATGCGTTCAGCTGAATTGTCACACTGTCCTACTCATGAAAGTCGAGCGTTATTGCCTCCAGAACAGGCTCTCCTGTCTCACCGCGGTATAAAACGCGACCAGGTCTTCCTCCCAACGCCCATTGCACTCGCCATCATCGGTCGCGAACAGCATTTCGAGTTTCTCTCCACGCAACACATTGCATTTCTTGTGATTGCTCCGCACTCTTTGGAATCTTCTGCTTGGCATTGAACAAAGCATTTCATTTTTGTTTACCTTGTTTATCCTATTGTTTTAAGGATGAACAACATGAATAATGCTGCCAACGGGATGGGGAACCCCGCGGATGGTTGCATCGGTCAGGGGATGCAGCATTCAAACCCGGGGGCGGATGGTCAGGGAGCACAAATCCCGGCCATGGGGAATGCCTGGCTTGTCGCCAATCCCGCCTCAATCATGGGACAGGCAGGCATTCCGGTGGGCAAGTTCGGGGGCGCACCGGTTTTCATCCACCCCGCCAGCACCGGTGCGCACCCGCAGGCGGTGGGAATGGGATGGGGCTCGGCGCACCTGAGCCAGCCGAAGGAAACCATCGTGCTCCCAAGCGCGAATGGTTTGTATGTCGCGCAGCCCGGGGGACAGCCGGTTTTCATAGACCCCCGGGCTGGGGTGAACGCGGCACACTTGGGAAGGGGGGTGGGCGGGAGCTCAGGGCCCAATCTTGGCGAGCAACAGGCCAAGGCGGTCAACGCTGCCGAGACTGTTGCGCCCACCCCCATGCCGCACCCCATGCCGCACGCCGCCGTGTACGATGCGGCTTTGGAAATGGCGATGCGCACGGTGGAGGCGCAGCTGGGGGGAATCAACGGGCGAGCCCCACCGTTTGGGAACCCCCCAGCTTCCGAGATGCCGGGCTCGGGCACAGGAGGCAACCCCCGGCACATGGATCATGGAAGTGCCAACGGGATTGGGGGTGCCCCTGGAAATGGCCCGGGGAATACAACCCGGTGTCCTGTGCCCGCAGGACGAGATATGGAGCCCAGAGCGGGGGCTCCGGGACAGGCGGCCGGGGGGGCGGGCGTTGCACCCCGGCAGGGTTATGGCGGCGCCGGCGGATTGCTCCCAGCCTCGCATCCGCTGGCGAAGTATGTGAACGGGGCTGGGGGGCGGCCGCAAGCTTCCGACGACGGCCAACCGGGCGAGCACCGTCGGAAGCGCCAAGATGTGCCGCGGGGGAAGACCTGCCCCGCCAAGGAGGGGATGGTCGAGAAGCTGGCGGGTGGGCAGGTGGTTGGAAGCACGCGGGTGGTGCCCGCTCAAGCTCACAAGCCTGGGACGGAGGCTGAAGTGGGTGAGGCCCTAGTCGTGCGCGGCGGCGACGGCAATGGGCTGGCGGCTGGGATCCCGGAGGCGCAAACAGGATCCCACAAGCAGCAGGGATCCGCGCCACACCCTGACATGTCAACGCAGGGTGATTCCTTTCCCCCCTCGCTGCCCTCCAACCCGGTTGAGCCCTCAACAACTCCTTCAGAGGCTCAACCGGGTAACGACAAACAGGGGAAGGGAGGCAAGGGGGGAAAGGTCCGGGGGGGCGTTACCAAGGGTAACGATACGGGGCGCCGCGGCGGGAAACGGAAGCCGCGCACCTACCGGAACGCGGTTGCGAGCCGGCACTGCCATGTTTGCTCGCGGCGCCCCGGGGAGAGGACACCGCATTTCGAATGCGGGAACCTGCTTCGGGGTCTGTGCAGAAAAACGATCTGCCAGAGGTGCTTCCGCACTCACAAATGGGACCCCGAAGCGGTGCGGAGTGCGAAGAAAGGCACATGGCTTTGCACCCATTGCCGGGATGTGTGCCCGCCCGGGTCTCAATGTGAAATCTATAATCGCACATCCGATCGCCGAAGGAATAAGCAGATCAATCACAGAAAAAAGAAAACTGGTAACGGCTCAAATCCGAACGGCTCCGCAGCAACCGAGAAAAAGTCAACCGGACGTACTGTCGCGAAATCAGGAGCCCAGGCAAGTGCAGCTCCGGTTGATGCTGTTGCCAACGATGCAGGTCAAAATGCGCATGCTGACCCGAAGCAGGGTATGACGACAGCTGGTTCCAATATCCCCCCCCACCTCGAATCGCTTCCGCAAAATGGAGAAGGTCAGCCCACACCTGGGCAACTTCAGAATTCGAAGCCCAAGAAGAACGGGGCTACAAAACGCCGCAGAAACGAAGGGCAGACCTCGAAGCCAGCGAAGAAGGCAAAGACCGAAGAAAGAGTTGTACTGGCAAGAACCAAGAAGGAATTCGTCGCTCAGATGCAGAAGCACGGGGGTGACATCAGAGAAATGATACGCCACAGTGGGGCTGTTCAACAAGGTTCACTTCCACTGGATCCCACGATGCCCCAAGGATACGTTACCCTGCCAATTGGAAATCTGACAACCCATCCAACGTCAGATAACATGGCGCAGCGCGTGGCACACCCCCCCTCTGTATCTCAAGGAATTGTTACTCTTCCTGTTGGGAATACGATCACCCACCATCAAACCCCGCACAACACTCACCAGAGCAGGGCGCATCCCCCTTCCGCGCCGCAAGGAATGGTACCAATGCCGGTTGGAAATCCGATCAACCATCCATCTGTTCACAACATGCAGCACGCCATGGCAAATGTCCCCTCTATGACTCCAAGAAACGTCGTTCTGCCAATAGGAAATGCCGTCATCAATCCAACTTCTGGCAACATACAGCAGAACATGGCGCGCCCCCCCAATGTGCCTCACGGACGTGTGATTCTGCCAATGGGAAATCGGGTCAAGGGTCGAAGTGAAGTCAAGATGCAACAGAGCGTGGCACATCACCCCCCTATGCCTCAGCATAATGTGGCTCAGCCACTCGGAGTTCCAGTCCTCGGACCGCGCGAAGGCAGAACGCAGAAGAGCATGACGCACAACCGCTCCACATTGCAGCGACAAGCGGGTCTGCCTATTGGAAATCCGATTATAGATCCCACCATATGCCATATGCAACAGAGCGTGACGCTCCCCCCCGGTGTGCCTGGAGGACATGTGGTGCTGCCAGTTGAAAACCAGACCACACATCCAACTGAAACCAATCTGCAGCACGGGATGGGACATCCCGCAGGTGCCCCTCAAGGAAATGTGGGTCTTCCACTTGGAAACCAGGCCATCTATCCGACTCACGGCAACATGCAAGAGAGCGTTGCGCGTATCCCTCAAGTCTCTACTGAGGTCGCAAATAGGCAAACAGATGCTGACCATGTCATGTCCAACGATGGCAACTTTGTGCCTCGCACGCACATGAGCGTTCCCCCTCACAACGCTGAGAAGAATATCGTTGGAAACACCTGTGAAACTCGGGGAAACGACGTCTATCTCCAGGTGGATGAGGCTATTGCAGCCGCAGCTCGTGCTCAAAATGGCGCGTTGGGAAAGCAGCAAGGTGGTTGTCAAGTTAGGAAAGCGAATTCGTCACATACCATGGCTACTGCTATGATCGAAACTGCGGGAATTTCCTCCAATGCACCGAGACTAGAATCGGTCACGCACGATGGTCGAGCAAGCGGACCTGAGAGCCAGTTAAACCCGTCGGTGATACCAACAGAACATGGTAACCACGAAGATGAGGGCAAGAACGCCAAACAGGTGGATGCTGCCGCCACCGGCCTGGACGCCCCTATGGCACAAGTTACACAGGAACGCACCGCTATGGAGGCCCTGGTTGACTCTTTCCTTGCAGATGATTTGCAGCAAGTGCCTCCGCTATTGGGTACAGGAGAAGGGGCTCAAATCCAGGAAAACGGACAAATCGGCACAGTGGGTGACGGCGGATACGAAGACTTGCGTTTTGTCTTGAATGACGCGTTGGACGTCCCGGAACCGCCTGTCGAAGGCCTTGGTGATGTTTTCGCTGACGGAAATAGGGACTTGCTGGGTTCGGGGGGTGGTCAGATGAACTTGCAAGATTTCAATTTCTCGTCCCTTCCTGCCCTACATGGACTGTTGGACCGTGGATGAATGCCAATGGTTGGAAATGCAAAGAAACTCATAAGCACTGGCACAACTGAGCTAACTTATTGCAAAGTAGACTGAATGTAAAGTGGATAACAAGTCTAACTTTTAACAAACTACCTTCCTAGTTTCTTCTTTGCCTCGGGGAGTTTCCGACAGATCTCGTAACTATTCCTTCACGAGGATGTTGGAATATGCCGTCTGCGAGGCAAAGCGTGCTCCTTTCCGGAATTTTGTCCTATGGGTACCCTCTACAGTTTTCATAATTTAGGTTTGCAGTGTTCGTCCGCCTCGATAACTCTGTATCTGTTTCATGTCTCGACACTCAACTAAAAAGTAGACACAAAAACGCGATGCGAAACCACATTCGGAACTAGGATACCCACAGGAGATACATTTCTATATGAAATCCATTAGCTGTCGATTGGAGCCTTTACCGCAAGCCCTTGCATGTACAGGCATCCGCGCCCTAAGTCCCACAGATGGAATGATTGGCTACGACGCGGAGGAAAACATACGAAGAAAGTGTACACACGCGCGCACCTCTTTCGTAAAGCCTATACAGCTGCTCATCATTAAACATTGCTCGTACATTCCTCATCCTTGTTGCAAGACATGTCCAAACAATCGTAAGATGAGAGAATCGGAAGCATCACGTTGAGATGAAGCTGCCATGATCTGTGACTCCTGCGCGGGCGTCGAAGCTTCCCTGCGCTCCCACGCAATGTGCTCATCAATTGTATTTCGCGCCACAATGCGCACAATCTTCACTTTCTTAGTCTGTCCAATGCGATGTACACGCGCGGAAGCCTGAATCTCATCTGCTACTCGAACAAGCGTTTCTAGAAACACAACATACTCTGCAGCGATCAGATTCAGACCCGACGAGTTCACAGGGTTCAGCAAGAACACACGTACCGACGGGTCGGTGGCGAATGCTTCAGAGGCGTTGGTCATTTCCTTTGACTTCTTCCGCCCACGCTGTGAAACTGTATAAACCCCAGCACCAACACATTTTATATGATTCTTCTTCAAGAAATCATTCACCACCGCAAGACTCATCACCGAACCCGCCACCACACAAAACTTGGTCGTAGAAGGACAAGACTGAATCAGTGAGAGCAGAGCGGAAAGCTTTGGTGATTCTAGCCCATGCTTTGCCGCCTGCAAGTGCTGGAGATACGAAGCATCAATCGAGGGATACGCTGGGGATTGTGTAATGTGTCGGAATCGATCCGGTGCCTCACCGAGTTGAGAGTACTCAGTCCATGCTTCGTTCGCAGTCGGCATCACCAATTCCGGTGCTCCGTTTGCGTCTTGAACCTCAGCAGCAACTGTGGCTGTTCTTCGACTGGTACGCCTGCGACTTCTTCTCCTCTTGCTCTTCGAAGCTGTCGATCGTTGATACTTTGGGACCAACACCTCACGTTTTACCTCAACACCATCATTCGACGCGTTCTGAGCTGGATTTGGTTCGTTGCGTATAATCTCGGCGACGAGGCTCTGGGTGAGTTCTCTTCTACAGATGGCACATTTCGGCTTCCTATAGTAACCGTGGTTATCCTTTGTGCTAAGAATGAGACTCATACAGCCATGACAATAAAGATGCCCACACTTTGTCACCGTCACTCTGTCATCACATTCTGTGAGACAAACCGGGCAAGTAGGATTCCCCTTTCCTTCGATAAGCTTTGTGAGTGCTACGAATCCAGACTCGTGAACACTTCGTACCTGAACTCCATTTTCTCGATCGTAATGCGCTTGCAGTTTGGCCATCGCAGATGACCTCGTGAGCTTCACAGCTTGCTCCATCGTGACGACACCAATACGAATCGCGGTCTCCCGAAGCTCCTGTAAAGTATCGGTAGCGAGGCGGTGCACCCCACCAGCGGCCAAAGCGGCAAGTCTCTCTCTTCGAAGAAGTGGCACCCGGTCTTTCGGGATGACATTCCTATCAATGACTTCCTGACGTAGACGATCCAGGGACATGTGCAAGTATTCCTCGAGCACGTTCGCTGTCTCACGGGACGCAGGAGGGACTGATCCCATGGCAAAAGTCCGAAACGTTTGGCGAACAATTCCTGTTGTTGTTGATGCAACAAATTCGATGGCACTTCTACCGGATAATTGCCGCATTTCTGGATCTTCTTCATCTCCTCTACGCCCGTGGATTAGCCTCTCTTTTCGAGCCCAGATATGCCTTCTGGCTATGTCGAGAATACTGACGTCAACGAGTGACGGGGATAGGCTGACCCAAAGCAAGAACCTGAGCAAAACTCTCAGCCTACGCGAGTCAAATTCACCTGGTAATTGACTATCTAGTTCTTCCAATGTAATGGCCAGAATATAACAATAGCATGAGCGATGAGATCCGACAAGGTCGACCTCTATCGTTTCATACTGACGTTCTGGTAAACTAAGATGCAACCCCTGACCTTTTGTGTGGCGAATCATGGTTACATCAAGAAGGGAAGTCAACAGCGACGTATCCACCTCATCTCGCATTGGTTCAAGGATGTGCTTCTCCCAGAATCCGTCGTTTTCTAGTGTGAACGGCCAGATCTTCAGAGTAGCCAGCTCTCCCTTGAAGTCGTCGAGTGAACCTACCACAGGTGTTCCGGTCATCAAAAAACGTGTATTCGATCTCAGATTGAACACATCTCGAGCTATTTGAGTCGATGAGCGTCGGGTAAGCTGCGCTTCATCGAGAATCACACGACGCCAGGTTATCATTGACAACATTGGATCCTTTCTGACAGTCTCATATGTTGTGAGCACAATATCAACAGCACTTTCCCCAATTGCGAAAGCGCTTCTGTCGCAGTCCTCACTCATATCGTCATCGTCCGCATCCTCTCCCCACACATAGAGCGAAAGGGATGGAGCTTTCGATATAGCCTCTTGACGCCACTGGCCCAGAAGAGACTGGGGACATATAACTAGCGTAGTTTGGGGCGTCCAGCGGGTAACTGTTACCTTCTGGGGAAAAGAGCGGTCCAAGAAGTGGCTGCGAACCTTGTCGCCGTGATGAAAGATTTGTTCTGAAAATGGCTGTTCTCTGTTCATAGCCTTCAGTCGCTTCATGCGAAGGACCCCATCGACTTCATGGAAATCATTCGGTTTCTTGGGACAATGCACATCAAGCTCAATGAGTTTGGTTTTCTCGCGCTGAGCAGTAATCAAAGCCAAAGCCTCAATCGTCTTACCGAGACCCATCTCTTCAGTGACCATTCCACCTCTCATTCGAGGGGGACGGTTCAATCTTACCTCTCCAGTTAGTGGAAAGTAGAAAAACGAACCGCTGTCCTTGCCGTTTACCTTGGTGAAAAAACGTTCCTCCCAGAAGTAATCATTCAGATAGTGTTTTTCATTCTCCTTGTCCAGCATCCAGCGAACAGTCTGCTCTTGAAAAGGAAACAGGGTGACCGTAAGGGTGCTTTCAATCCTGTGCCTCTGGTTGTCGGACAAACTTTGGTAACCTGTGGATTCAGCTCTCTGTAGAATTGCTTCGCAAGAGTGTTCGGTAGTTCCTGCGCTGAGCTCGCTGCGAGGGAACGAGGCGGGAAATTGTGGCAGTGTTGGCACGTTTTTGAAAGGATGAGTGGGCTGGAGTGCCTCAAAAAGGGTCTTGATATCATCGCAAGCAATCAGTTCAAAAAGCAATCGCCCAGCATACACTTGCAAGTTAATATCAAGCCTGGTTCTAGACTTCATTGCTTTGATAATATCATCACGATTAGCAAGCAGTACAATGTAGGGTACATTCCAATTCTCAATGTCCGGATAAGCTAAAGACTCGAGAGAACGAAGCAGGTGAGAGTTCGAGCTCTTTGTACCATCAAGAATTTGAACGAAGTTTATGCGTGGATCGTTGGAGTGCTCGTTTGCATGTTTGGGTGCCTGGATGCATTGTGCATTCCTTGCAGAGCGACCAAATGAGCACTGGGAAAGAGTGACAGAGCCGATATGACGATAAATACGTATACGTTCTGTAGCCCTAGCGGCATCCTTTGCAGCCTGTGAGGTGATGAAGTAGGAATGCAGGTTACCACTACGTTTGTTATGGATGTTTTCCAAGCATTTGAGCGTTTTGATATCTTTAGAAAGCGGCTTCCAATGCACTTGGTCCTCGTAGGAGAACAAAATCTGGTCGCAGGGCTTGTGAACATGGGCAACGGTGGGGGAAGCGTCCTGATTGCGGGACTTTGGTTCTTTACGGGGCTTTTTGGCCTCGGGCGGTTGGTCTGCCAGGCGCGCCGGAGTGCGCCTCTTACGCCCGGAACGACGGTTCTCAGTGGGCGGCATTACCAGACTGCTGCAGAGAAGGGTAGATGGTAACAAGACCGGGGGG
>JASCIV010000473.1:0-19008 GCA_030374735.1 Gracilaria caudata
AGCTATCTAATTTTTATAGCCCAGCACGATTCGATATTGAAATAATCGGAGTTGCACAAAATTGTTCAACTTTTAAGCCTACCCGATAGTATGTTACAACAAACGCGTCGCTGTTTTTCTCGCAGACGCTTCACTTTACAAGTCGCGGTTGTGGGAACGAATGGGAGGGAAGAGGGGGAGGGGGGCTTGTGAGTAGGGTGTTGTGTTGCAGACGCGCTCGACATGCTACGTGGATGCGGTGCGAAAATGTTCCATGCGGTAGCATAGCCTGCGGTCAGTGAGCACAACAAGAAAATAAGTTGGTACTACACATGATCGGAGGAAAAGTCATCCAGTGACGACACGGGCGAAGAAGGCGGTAGTTGTTCATCCAGCGAATATCCCATATTTCGTAGCCGTTCGTGCAACATGGCAAACTGTGAGTCTTCACACGACAGAACGTCGCTCAAAACAGAGCGTTCGAACGCCTCAAACTGCTCGGCGCTGACGCAGAGTTCGAAGTGGAGTACACGAAGCATGTCCAATTCGAGCATGTTGAGCTCCTTGACGTCCAAGCCGCCGACCTTTGCGAAGTGGGCGTTGTCGTACAGAATGTCGTCTACCATCTTGGTGGCCAGTAAGGTGGCCGTGAGCAACAGACGATGAATGCTGAGCGAATTGACGGTGAGACATGTTTGTGGCAAATTGGCGATCTTTTGTAGATAGTAGAACGCCAGGATGAACGCGGAACGAGAGCAGAACGCGTAGCGAGCGAGACGACGAAGATATTCCACGGGTGTGATGGACGGCGGTTGCAACGCATGGAACACCGACGGTTCTTGTTTCAGTTGCGACGACGGCGAGTGGCGAGAGGGGGCACGCGACGAAACCACGGGCGATATGGGTTCACACGCTTGTTCTGTTTGGTTGCGTCGGATTTGTAACGTCATGTAACATTCCAGCACGCTGATGAGCAGCTCACAGTTGGTGAGACGCGGTTGAGTTGCACACAGTTGTTTTGAAAAGGACGACGGCAGACGCTCATCGAACGAGGAGGACGAGTGAAGAATAGGCTGCGCGCAGGCGTCGAGGGAGGATGCGCAATCTGCGCGCGTCGCGGCCGCCGTCTGCTTGCGCTGCGAGTACAGAATGGTTGAACGCGAGTCTTGAAGCACGGTGGTGGTTGTTGTTGTTGTGGTTGTTGTGGCAGCGACGGAGGCACCACGACGGTGCGAGTCGTCTCGAATCGGGCGTAACGGAAGCATGTTGGCTTCGACACAGAGTAGGCTATGGCTCGTCAACAACGCTGTCAGCGCCAACCGCGACGCCGATATATATGTACGCGCAACGCCGTCTGCCGGCGCGCAAGTCGGTTAAGTGTACAAGCCACGTACTCACACAGCCGCCACTTGTCCTGTTTGCCGTTTGCCGTTCGCCGCCGCACGCAAACAGGCGCGCCAACAGGTGGTCTCCACAAGCAGCTCGCAAAAGGCGCCGCGGCAGGGGAAAAACGAGGCGAGTTGCGCGCAGAAACGTGCACGGCCCGCTTGCAGGCGCGTAGCTTCCAAGCGCACGCTGCAAACCCTCGGCCCTCGCGGCACGCGCCGCAATACAAAGGCGTCTGTGCCGCCAGTCGCGAGCGCGCGCGCCACGGCAAGCAACCGCGAGCAGCCACGCGCGTGACAGGCGCGCTGCGCCTCTCACGCAGTGGCAGCAACAACGGCGCGCACGCGCGCCGTCCACGCAGCACGCACTCGCACAGCGGGTGCGGGAATGGCGGCTGACAGCGCGCGTCACGCGGCGCGTCACGCACGCGCCGTTGCGCGCTGGGAACGCTCAGCGCGCGGGGCGCTTCAACCGCGCCTTCGCGGCTATGCTCGCTTGCTGTAAACGAGCGGGGAGCTTGGCGCTTGCGCTCCAAGCACGGCACTGCCGACGTCGACGTCGACGTCGACGTATCCTTGTATATCTACAGTAAGTTGGTGAGGTGCACAAACGTTTCGCATGACCGACGTCGCGCTGGGCTGCTGGCGCGCCACGATCTCTCCACGTCACTCTGTTTCACGTTGTTGCTGCTTTACTGTGGCACGCGTGCACGCCACGCACTCGTCGTGCGCGACGACCTTGTTCGGCGTAGCAACGCGTCATCGTCGCGCACGCCGCCGCGCGCGTCAAAGCTACGTCGAGGCGCCACGCGCCGCCTCTTCCGCAGGTGCACAGCCGCGCCGTTGGAGTAGAAGCGCACCTCCAAATCATGTCGTTCCGCCGCCCGTTTGATATCATCGCCCAACCGCTCATCGTCCAGCTCTGTGCCGCCTCCGCCTCCGCCTCCGCCGCCTCCGCCGCCGCTGCCGCCGTGCTCGGCGTCGAACAGTCGGTGGATCAGCTCGTACAGCACGCCCTCGGAGTGGTGGTCATCGCCGACGTGTCGTTTCTGTCCCGCCACGATGCGCATCTCGTTCCACGGCGGCTGTTTCATGAATTCGGCGATGCTCTTGAGCGCATCTCTCTCGCAAAGGCGGTGCAAATCCAGCTCTCCCCACCGTTTGTACCACTCGCCGGCGCTACTTTTGAGCATGAAGCTCAGACCTCGTCGCAATCCGGTCAGAGCGCGTCCGCACAAGTACTCGTCCTGCTCGCCAAACCACCTTCTGTCCGAGATTTCGTCGCGTAACACGCCCAGTTCGCGCTGCACTTTGAGGAAGCCCTCGTATGTGTCGCCCCATTCGTTGCGCCAGAACTCGTGTATTGGCGCCGCCCACTTGTTGAAACGGTCCACGTGACCGCACGCTTTTCGTAGACGTTCCCTCTTCCAGTTCAAGCTGCCCATCATACCCTCGCTGCAGTCACAGTGCTGTTGTTCTATCACGCCAGTGGGGTCTGAGCCTCGCCTCTTGCCGGCTGCAGGTAGTACACTTATAGCTGGCACCAACGCGTTGCCGAGTCGCAAACCAATTCGTGGTCTGCCTGGTGTGCCGTGTCCGTGTGCCCTTACAAGCTCATCATATGCACACGAATACACGCCACCACAGTCCTCCAGTGCCTTCTCTATCAGCGCTCGCCGATGGTTGAATATGAGCATCAAGTACTCCTTGTTTCTCTTTTCGTCCTTGCTTTCGTGCTGTTCCTCGCCCCTAACTCTGAACCAATTCCTATGTTGCATGCTATCTCGCAACAAGAAAGAAAGCAGCAAACGCAGCAGTCGCTTCGATTCAGCTATCGAATTCAATCAGCGTGCCAAGTTAGTTTTCGTTTCACGCAATCCATGTGTATCGTTTAGCTGTCCGAAAAGAAGCCAAGAAAAAAAGTGCGTACCTGTTGTTCTCCCTCGAGCACGGTGAACCCAACAAACCCAAGTCGGCGTTGGTAAGTGCAAAACTCAAGTAACAGGTTCAAAAAAAGAAGCGAGCGTCGTCAAACACGTCTCAATCACTTCGACGTACATGTTTGACTGTCACCTTTAAAGCGAAAGCACCGAACGAAACAGGGACAACAACAAACTTGCAAGCAATGTGCGTCGGCAGCTGGGAAACTCGCAGCTGCACCTACGTGCATTCTGCTGTTGCCACCACCTTCGAAACAAGCCGCCGCGTTTGTTTTGCGGGCCTGGCGGCAAGCTCGCGCCATGACATACCTCCACTGCTCCGTTTTCAACCTTCAAGTACTCGCAGATCATGGCCGCGCAGACGCGGCAGCTGCGCAGGCCAAGCGCATGGGCGCGTTTATTCTGTTGGCTCGTTTGTTGTGCATGTTTGTGTACCGTCGTACCCTATTAATACGCTGTTAACGTAAGGTGAAAGCACTGCTAACGCGCGAATGGGCGGTGCCTTCGTAGCGACTTCATGCAGCGTTTTATCTCACGTATGCAGCTGCAGCTGAGCATAGCTTTTGCAGAACCACAAGCACACGTTCAACGCGGTTGCTGCGGCGGCAGCACGGAGATTCTCCGTGCACCTCAAAACAGCGGCGGGCCGTTCCGTCGAGGGTTGCTGTTCACGGCCCAGGCGGACAGTTTTGGACAGCAAGGTCGAAATTGATGCACATCATGATGATCAAAGGTATCGTTGAATGGCCTGACAGGGCCAGCCAATTCCGTTTGCAGGTACTTCTGCGAAGGGGAGAAAAGTGCTCAACACATTGACATTCAAATTGATCCAGCCAGTGGCGGCAGTCAAAGCCGCTGCTGCGCAGACTGTGTTGTGCAGCGCGCGGCGTTGATGGCTGTGGTGACAGAGCCCAACTCCGCAGCGAAAAAAAAATAACGCGCGCAACCAAACTAAGAGCCGTTTATTCACTCAAAGCTTCTTCAACAAACCCGCGCTCGCGGCCGCGTTCAGCTCACACCTCCTTTGCTTGTGCTTTTTGTGTTTGATGAAGCAAGCATTCTTCATGCTTGAAGCACAACGTGCCCCAACTTTCAAACATAACCCATTGCTCTATGTTCACTCTTCTTCTTTTTGCTTCAAACCTTCATTCTCTTCCCACTTGCTCTCGTCTTCTTATTCTCGAGTCATCCTATCAAGCTCTTTCTGAATGCGACAGCTTTCCACATCAACGCACACTGCTCAAAACCAGTCCTCATTCCCCGTCCTCATGGCAAGAGTTTCCAAAAAGGCCCTTCGCCCCCGTTCGTACGTGCTAGGTCGTCTATCGCCCGAACGCATACTTCGTCTTCAAGGCGGCGTTCGAAAACTGCTCGAGAAGGAAAGACTCGAAGCCCTGAAAGCACGAGCCGCCGTGCGAGCCGTGGAACGAACAGAGGCCCAAAGACATGCTGAAAACATCCTCGCCGGTGTGCAAGAAGCCGATCCTGGCAACGACCAAATCCGCGCCTTGGTGAAGGAATTGGACGAATTACGTCAGAAGAAACATAGTCTGTTTGCCGCGCTCAAGAAGAAGTTGGATGATGATGCTGTGGCCAACAAGGATAGACCACTTGAGAATGGCTCTAATCGAGGCTCGGAGACCGCTACAAAGTCTTCCAATGATGTGAATGTACATCAAACTGTGCGCCCAAATCATGCGTCTCACACAAGTTAACACCTCTTTATATATATGTATATTGTTGCAACACACTTGTGTGAGCTCTTGCTGCACCGGAACAAAAGGGATCAGACAACCGGTGATGTGGCCCTTAGATATGTCGCTTCTAGAAGTTATGTAGACCAATCTTTTTCGAGGTGAAATGAACGGCGTCGCCACTTCCACGTCGTTAGTTTTTGTAGGAGCACTCATACACAAACGATATATGTGTTCGAACAGCTTTGTTTTACCTTTGCGGATGACGGGGAGAGAGTTTTGTCAAGGAAATGCCAACATGCTTGCGCCTACTACTGTCGAGGTACCCGTCCTCATAACTGTCACTCAATTGTCTCAAAAGCATCAATAAACCCAACACTGACAACCTTCTCAACACGCCACGCTCAACATGATCTTCTACAACGTACGCAGCACAAACTTGTAGAAACCACCACATGCAACAGCAGACGAATCAGTTTAGGAAGTTCTTTAATGTTGTACACACAACATACAGACACGCAAACGGAGAGAAACACTGAGATTGCGACCAAAACTCTTGAGGTACTAAACGTAAGGAAAGTACCCCCATCTCAACAAAGGCGTAAAAACTGTCACGGCAGCAACACACACCGAGCACGCAGATACGCTCACAACAAGCAAACAACACAACCATCAACAAGATTGCAAAACCTACCAAAGGTTACAAAGACAAAAAAAAAAAAAAGCCTCAACCACATGATGACCTCCAGTCCATCCGCATGCCACTCGTCGTTGTTCTCGACGGTGCTTTTTTTGCTATCTCTCTCTTTGAAAATGGTGACAAGACAGAAGACAAACGGAGGTCATATCGTATATCCAAACGAGCTTTGAGGAAAAAGCATCATACTTGAGTTGAAAAACATATGAAGTTATGCGAAGTTCAGCTGACGATAAATGTATCACAAACACTGTGCGCCAGCCAGTCAGAACAGAAACGCGTTCCAAGTCGGGGAGATCAGTAGAGCAAAAATTACATTCAAACTGTTGTACAACCAAGAGAAGAACATTGACCACACACGAGCTTGCCAAGAGAAAGCACCAAACTCTGCAAACCGATATCTTTGGTATGATAAGTTGAGAGATAGATAAAGGAAGGAGGCTGAGCGTGGAGTGGAGCGGGGAGCGGACTATTTACACAAAGCGCTCGGCACGTATGCTTCCACCAAAATCTGCTATGCGATGGTGCATCTCATGCGCCAAGTTTGCGCTCAATAGACACAGCAGGTTGACGATCATCTTTTGTCAAGCGTCTCTTCAAGTGTTCGTTCTCTTCTTCCAGCATTAAAATGCGTCGATCCCGCTGAACAAGCGCTCTCTTCAGCTCTTCGTTCGTGCGATTCAGTTTGAGCGCTGCATCAGACATGCCAATGGCAACCGTGCGAAGCTCGTCCACCTCAGTCTGAAGATTACCCAACTCCGACTGTCTCTTCTGCCTCGATCGTCTGGCAGACTCTCTATTCCGCAACTTTCTCTTGAACAGCACCAGCTCTCTCTCAGTGGCGCTCATTTTCCTCACCAACGCGGAGGTAGTGCCTGCCAAGTTGCCCAACACCTCCTTTGGGAACTTGGCCGCCTCGCGCTCCCGCTTCGCCTTCAGAGACAACGGCGGTGGCTTTGCCATCGGCGAGCGCGGCTTTGTGAGCGCCGACTTGGCAGCGTCGTCCTTGACGATGGTTTTCACCACGCCCAAGCTGACGGACGAGCCGGCACTTGCCGCAACCACGCCGCGCTCGTCGCCGCGCGGCGACACGGTCACCAGTTGGGAGGCATGCATGGGCACGGACAACGGCGGGGACGACGGGCGCTTAGCGGGCGTGGACGACACGTTGTGCGCGTCGTCGACGTGCGGAAACTGACGGAACAGAGAGCGTACGTCAGCTTCGGCGGCGGCTGCGCGCGCGTCGAGTGCGTTGGCCTGGTGCGGTTGCGGTTGTGGATGTGGTTGTGATTGTGGTTGCGGTTGCGGTTGCGGTTGCGGTTGCGGTTGAGGAGGGGGCGTGGGCACGCGGAGAACGGAAGCGGGGACGGGGGCGGCATGGGGGGCAGAGTGAAGAGCGGGCACGGAAGCGGGCTGTGGCTCCGGTGGCGGGGCGATGGCGAGTTGGGACGGAGAAGCAGGCAAAGCCAACTCTGGTTGTCGTCTGGCGGCGGAATCCAGAGGATTTGCCAGTTCTCCGTCCGGACTGACATGCATGCCATCGCGCAGGTAGGGGTAGAGAGACATGGCCCAATCATGCTCTCTCGAGGGTTCGGGGGTGGCGGGGAAGGGGTCGAGGGGAGCGAGAGAGGGAAGATCCCAGTCGGCGAACGCGTCGTTGTTACAATTATCCATGGCTGACTGGAGAATTGACAAAGGACGCGGTCACAGGAGGGGGTGGGTGGGAAGCAGAGGGCAAAGGAGACTTGCCGACGAGAACAGAAACGCGGGCGGCAAGAGGAGGACAACAGACAGGGCAGTAAAGCGGTCGTACGTCGAAGGGCAAGAGCTTAGTACCGACGAAGGTAAACAAAAGTTAGCAAACAACAAACAACAACGGCGACACTCCCAGCGCGGTGACGAACAAGAAGCGAGCCGACAATAAAAAAGGGCAGCGAAAAGCGCAAGCGCAAGCGCAGCTCGAGACAGCCAGCCACGTGTTCCAGCTCGCAACGTACATGACTGGACCGCTCGCGCCGCGGCGCGCCCAATGGCGCGCGCCGTTGTGTGACGCTCCTCGCCGCGTCGGAAACGCGCAAGTGCACACACGCACGCGCGAGCGCGCGCGGCGCGATGCGTCTTCTTGTCTTCTCCGCGCGCTCTCCCAACCACCGCCCGCCATCGTCGTTATGCCCGTCCACCAGCGCGCGCGCGCCTCCCTCCCCGCAGCCTCCAGCGCCCTGGGAGCGCGCGTCACAACCACCACCTCTAACGCGCGCCGCCGTCCGTGGCGCTCGCGCTGCCTCCACCCGCGCCGTCCAGCGGCAGCTCCGAAATGGCGCGTCTAGCGCCGCCGGCCATCATCAGCGATACGCCGCACGCGTTGAGCGCGAACGCCGCGGCCAGCAGCCAACTGGCGCCGCCGGCGCACTTGGCCGCGCCCACGGCCGCGCAGCCCAACACCGCCATCACGAACGGCAGCACCACGCCGCCCTGAAGCACCACTCGAGCCGAGATGGCCGTGCTCACCACCGCGCGCACATAGTACGGGATCACCAGCCACAGCACTCCCACGCCGCTCCACCGCACCGTCTCGCCAATGCTGTCAGCTCCTACCGAACTGTCGCGCCACATCGCGTTTGCGCACAGCGCGCCCAGCGCGAGCCAGGTGCTGGCCGCGCTGGTGCCCAGCGCGAAGTACCGTTTGGCACCGCCCAGTTCCGTGGCCAGTCTTCTTGTGAACGCGCGAGATGACTGCATCATGATGGACGCGGCCAGCACCAGCAACACGCCCAGCTCACAGCGCCATGTGGTGGGTGTGCGTCTCCAGTCACTCGTGGGGGGCGTGCGCCCATCCACGTCAAACTGCTGCACGAGGCGTTGCAGCCGCCGTCGCGCGCCGCTGACGGTGTGGGCGTCCGTGCTCGCGTCGTCCTTGAGGTGGGCGAGATGCGCGAATCGGTCCAACGTATGCTCTGCGCGCTGGCCAAGCGCAGTCTGTTCCAGTTGTTGTACATTGGGAACGTGTCCCGAGGCGTCCCACATGAGCAGAAGGTACGCCAACAGCATCAATACGGCGCCTCTTGTCTTGCGCCGCTCCGGTAGCTCCCGACGTCGGAGCAGAGCAAACAGATAAACCAGCGGCAGCTCTGCGCCATCCACCAACAACGCCCTCAGCGGGCCCGCCGCCCTGAGTCCCGCCGACCACGTCGCAAGCGTGACGGCCGAAATGAAGCCCGCCAACAGCGTCCTCCTCGCGCGCTTCGCGCCGATTCGCTTGCCATTCCACGGCCTCTGCAACGCCAGCAGACACACGCTAGCGCCCAACGTGACGCACGTGAGATAAAAACAAAGCGACACGCCTCTCTGCAGAAACGCAAACGACACAAACGCCGCAAACACGCGACACGCCTTTCCCAGCGTGAACAGCGCCAGCGCCGGCACGTACGGCAACGCGGGCGCGCGCGCGCGCGACGCGCTCTTGGACGACGCGCGCGACGACGACTTGGACTTGGACGAGGATGCGCCGGGCAGCACCAGGTTGTTCGGCATGGTGGACGAATGAGCGCCGCGAGCGCGCCAGCCGATCGGCCGCCCTGCAAAACAGCGCGACGCACGCCGCCGTCGCGCCCGCCGTTCCGTCGAGACGCAACGCGCACGCAGCGCTGTCGACTCCCCCAGCGCCCGTTGCGGTCGTGCGCGTGTAAGCGAACGCCTCGATGTGTGTACAATGTGCCAGCGCCCCACGTGGTCACGTCGTGCACGTGTTGCGTCGCTTGCGGTCTCTGTGGCAGCTGCGGCATGGCCGAGTGCGCAGAACGCCGCGCCGCAGATCAGCAGCAGCGACACGTGCACGCCGAGAGGACGCCGCGCGTGAGAAGCTCATGAGATGGAGCTGCGTCGCTTTGCGAAGCGAAGCAAAGGCGACGGCTGTTGCGGGCACCTTCGTAGATAGCGAGCGCTCGATTGCGGTGGCATCGAGGCGATGCGCGCTTCGCCGCTTGCGTTTGCGCGATGCGCGCAGCTGTTCTGCGCACGCGCCGCCGCGCCCACAGCGCGCTTCGCGGCGTGTGCGCGACAGTCCGAGCGCGCGCGCCACGCCGCGCCCAACGTGATCGACGTGCTGCAGCGGCGCGGGCTGTTGGACGCGTGCACCGCCGAACCGGCGGCGATGAGACAGCTGTGCGAAAAGCCCGTCACCGTGTACACGGGCTTTGATCCTACCGCTGACTCGCTGCATCTGGGCAATCTGCTCGCCATTCTGGCGCTGGCGTGGTTTCAGAGGTGTGGCCATCGCGTGGTGGCGTTGCTGGGTGGTGCTACCGCCAGGGTGGGCGATCCCAGTGGAAAGAGTGCCGAACGGCCCGTTTTGGGCGACGAAGCCATTCAACGCAATTTGGAGGGCGTTGAGGCCAATCTGCGACAGGTGCTTGAGCGCTCGGAGAGGCAACTTCGCCAAGCGGCCGCTCCGTGTCAGCCGTTTGTGATTGCAAATAACTACGAATGGATGGGCAAAATGTCCTTTTTGCACTTTCTTCGCGACGTTGGCAAGCACGCGCGCGTCAATACTATGATCGCAAAGGACTCGGTTAAAACCAGACTGGCTAGCGACGACGGCATAAGCTTCACCGAGTTTACCTACCAGCTCTTACAGGCGTATGATTTTGTGCATTTGAGTGACACGCTGGATTGTGTTGTGCAGCTTGGCGGCTCAGATCAGTGGGGAAACATCACCGCTGGCACTGAGCTCGCGAGGAAGATTCGCTCAAAGAGTTTGCACGGCATCACTTTTCCGTTGCTCACCACTGCTGATGGCAAGAAGTTTGGCAAGAGTGAGAGTGGAGCGGTGTGGCTCTCGAAGCAAAAACTCTCTCCGTATCAGTTTTATCAGTTTTTGATACGCACTACCGATCAAGATGTGATTACGCTTTTGAAACGCCTCACCTTTCTGCCACTTTCCGAGATTGATGCCATTGAGCAGCAAATGAAATCGCCTCAATATGTTCCTAACACCGCACAGAAGCGATTGGCAGAGGAGGTCACTAGAATAGTTCACGGGGACGAAGGAGTTCAATCTGCTTTAGCAGCCACGGCTGCCGCAGCACCAGGAAGTAGCGCTGTGTTAAGTGTCGATGCACTGGAGGCCATTGCATCCGACATGCCAAGCGCCAGCTTCGGGGTGGACGAGATTGTCGGCGTTGGTGTCGTTGATGTGATGGTCAAGGGCGGATTACAGAAATCAAAGGGTGAGGCAAGGCGTCTCATCCGAAACGGCGGCGGTTACCTCAACAACCAAAAGATCACCGATGAGCGAGCGGTCATTGATAGTGACGACCTTGTAGGTGGAAAGCTTGCTCTGTTGGCTGCGGGCAAGAAGAATAAGCTTTTGGTTCGCGTAAAATAACAACCCTTTTGACGTAACTCCGTTGCTTTTTGTGTGAGCGGTGTTTGGCGAGGAGACGGTGCTTTACTGGCGTGCGATGCTTAGTATCCCTTCTGGAAGTATGACTTGATACTCTTGCTTTTTCGTTTTATGGGCTTCTTATTTGCAGTTGTGGTGGGTGACGAAGGCTTGGAGGGTTTGCCGTTTGCGCTCCCCGGTTTTGAACGGTTGCCCTTCTTGTTTTTAAGTGGTGTGAACAGTTTGCGTAGAGAGGCATTATTCTGTTCCGTCTTCGCTTTCTTCTCTTCTTCATCCATCTTTGCGCCCTTTTCTGGTTCGTCAGTGACTTCATTTCCGTCCTCGTCGAAGACCTTGATCACTCTTTTCATGACAAAGTACCCATTTTCCTCGACGAGATCATGTACTTCTTTTCGAATACGTCGCTTGCTCGCTGGCGTATGGTTTAAGGTATCCCAATAGGAACGTTTTCCTTTGTTCGGGCTGTCGTTCACCTTCTGCTCTGTTTCGGGGGGCGCATTGTCTACGTCTTTCATCTCTGTATCCATATCCTGTAGCACCGGCGACTCTGGCTCCTCATCCGCCTTCCCCTGAAGATCCATCAACTCCTTTTCTAGTTCCGCGCGTTCCGCAGCCGCGCGTTCTTGTTCCGCGGCCTCTTTTTCCAGCTCCATTATTCGTGCTTGTTCCTCGTCCATCTCTTCATCAGATTCGTTATCCTCTTTATCACTGTCCGCCTGCACTACAATCCTTCTCGTCTTCTTCACCCTCTTTTTCTTCCGTCGAGGCTCGCTCCCCGCTTCAGAATTCTTTGATGCCGAACCTTTTCCAGAAGACGGCGGGGTAGCAGAAGACATGTAGTTACCATCGTCCGTGTCCTTTGCCTTTGCGCGTTCCTCGGCTTTGATCTTTCGCACAGAGTCTGCCCCAAGCCGTTTTGAGCTGAAGAGACTAGAAGTAGAAGCAGCGTTATTTGCAGCAGTCTTGAAGGAGAATGGAGCCTGTTTGCTCTTTTTCGCCTTCGTTTTGGACTTGACCAGTGACAGAAACGAAGCCGAACTGCTCTTCTTCTCCGCGACAGCTTTGTTCATCAAATTGGCATCACCGCCGAGACGCGGATCAATTCGCTGATCGTAGGTATTCGTGCTGGACGACAGCACATTGAAGCGTCCATCCCTCAGTTCATTCGGCTCGTGAGAAGGTCGTTTCACCAATTCCCTCTCGCGGTTCGTATCGCACGCAATCCACGCGGCATGCTTCGAAGCGGCAGAAGTGGCACTGGCCGGACCAACCGCCCAAATCTGCTTGCTATCCGTCGCCAAAGGCGAGGCCGTCAGCACGGTTTTCACAGTGTTGGTGCGTTCATCGCGACGAGCGACCACCCACAGAGCACTGAGTTTGTCTGCCGGCTGTGAGTGGAGGTAGGAGAGTAACAGCTTTTGCGCGGAGCGCGTTGGCAGAGAGAGAAGGGCTGAGGCGTGACGAAAGGAGACGCATTGCTGCTTGCCGTGGATGAGGGCGTCCAGTTTGGCGTGCTCCATGCCTGGCATGCCCGGGGGGCTGATTAGAGCGTTGTGGCGGAATGCTGGGAGCGAGCAAGAACTATGGATTCAACGGCGTGCGTTGGGGTACACAAACGGCGGCGACTCGCGGGGCCTGCAATGCTTCTGGGGTTTGCTTTTTGCGGCTTGCAAAGTTTGCATCGCACGTTTGGCGGGAAATGATTGTACCACGATACTGAATTATAGAAACATTTAAAACGTTCAATTCTTTTTGCGAACGTTTTAAACGTTTTGTAAACGTATAAAACGTTCACATCACGTTCAAAACATGTTACAGTAGATCACAGAGTTCATATTCAAGATTTGAACCTCAATGTCATCGGTGGCCCGAAGCTGCCTCTTTCTCTCACTGCTCAGGGAGCGCTTGCGGAGTCCCCATGCTTCCCAGATGAATTTTGTGACGACGCTGGATGATGACGATAACATGTGAATTCACAATCGCCGGCTCGAAGGCCGAGTAGCGTTGCTCGATGCGACACATGTTACGTAAAAGTACCCAAAGGCACAGAGCGGCGATAGCGGTGGCAACCGTTATTCTACTTCTGGTAGTTTACATGAGCGATCAACCAGCAAAGAGCAAAGAGTGCTATCATGACGTTTCTACAATGCTGGGCTTTACAATGGCTTCATAATCTCGGGATCCATCATTTGGTCAATAAGAGCATTTCCCATCTTCATGGAGATGTCGGCAGGAATCGTTCTCATAACGGACATGGACACCTTGTTCTTAACTCCCGGTATATAAACAATCCTTCCGCCCGCGAGAGCAGTAAGAGACTCGGCGACACATTGCTGAGCGCTCATAGTAGAAAAGCCACCCTTTTCGAAATCGACATCCTTTCGGGCAGTACGACTCATATCACTTTCAATCACTCCCGGTTCGATCACAGTGGTGCTCACGTTGTACTTTCGAAGTTCCTCCCTCAAAATTCTTCCGAAACAAGTTACAAAGCTCTTTGAAGCGCTATATGTTGCAAAGTAGGGCAAAGGAGAAGACACGACGCTGCTGATAAGTATGATGCCGCCCTTCTTTCTGTCAATCATCTTCCTTCCAAACGCATGACTCAACGAAACAAGTGCCTTGCAGTTCAAATCAATCAACTTGCTGTGCGACGCGATACTGTCTTTAAAGAAAGAGCCATGTACTTCTATGCCGGCATTGTTAACAAGCAAGCCGATCTCAATGTCTTCACAAGCGGCCACAACCTGTTCACAACCATCATCGGAGGATAAATCAGCTCCGATGCATCGAGTCTGCACGTCATACTTCTCACGAAGGGAGGCTGCATGGTCATTCAAGACGGCCTCGCGGCGCGCTACCAACACCACGTTAAGGCCTGCTGCCGCTATTTGCGTCGCAAACTCTGCGCCAATACCGCCCGATGCTCCCGTCACAAGCGCCCATGGTCCGTACTGCTCGGCGAAATTGGATTGAAGTCCCATTTTGACAACGTTGAAAACTCTTGAAGAACGACGAGCTATGTTGGATGTGCGCAACTGATGCGGTCGTTTCCATACGTTGTTTTATACTGAAAGATGAGACAATCAGTGGTGCTGAGCAGCTCGGAGATTGACATTTTGAGCGATGTGAATCTTGGCCAATGCGAAGCGGCAGAATGGCGTGTGGCCCCGCGCCTGTTCATGAACAGCATAGTATCACGAGCTTTCAAGCTCCAGTTCGTTCTCAACGACAGACGAAGAGAATGCAGTAGAAATAGAAAACAGATATCTGCAAGAGTCCGTTTATGGCTGTTTCGTGAAGGGTCATCAAATGCGTCGCTCTAAACGCGGAGTTTCGTTGGTGGGGAGCGGCCAACCAAGAAAAATCTAGACCACGTAATTGCAGCACAGCGCTTCCAAGCCATCGTGACCAATAGTTACGTACACGTACGAACGGTCACTTCGTAGTTACTTCTCCCTTGTTTGTCAGATCGATCTGGCTGTGAACTTCGAGCACCTTCCGAAAGCCTACACCCGGCGCCAAGAATGAGATGAGACACGTTCGATGAACATCATCATCATCATTCATTGAAGAAGACTCGAATCACAGTATCGTTTTGACTAGACAACGATACAGTGATTCACTTCATCCGAGCATTTTTGCAGTATAGTCCTTTATTCCCAGAAAGTGTACCATTGGCATACCAATCGACTTCACAATTTCGGTGGATGGCTTCTGGTTTTCTAGAAAAGAACTCCTTGAACATCTACGACAAAGCAACCCATATCTCGTTGGCAACCAAACTTGCACGTTTCTCTCGTGCCTAGCTCGTCAAACGGTTCCCCAACATTGCCCATGCAGTGTCAAAGAACGTTTCTAAATTACTGTTTGCTTCCGGCGTTCGATGCTGCATTGCGAGCATGATACCTCGAAGCTTGAGAAGCCACCCTAACGGGGAGGCAATATCGTAGGCTTCTCTAAGGCGGTCCATCGGCTCGTAGTCAATCCATGTCTGCAAGTACTGGTCTCGCTCTGCATCAGAGATGTGTTCATTAATCAGATGAAAGTCGTAAAAAGGATGCGATATCGAGGCAAAGTACCAATCGAACAAAATTGTTTGCTCTCCAGTCTCTGACTCTTTCTTCAAACCAGCATTGCTGATCGAGACGTCCCCATGTGTCAAAGTCAAAAGGAATGCCGTATTCGTCCAAATCCCGTAATCTTGCCTCTACTAACGGGATAATTGATTCGAAGTCTGACATCAAACCACACAAGTTGCCACGAGGGTCATCCCTCCATCTCCTAAGCTCAGTAAGAAGTGCCGATGAGTCAAGAACTACACATCCTCCTCGAACAAGTCTCTCTTTTTGTTCTAGCGAAGCTTTATGTAGTGATCCAAGACAGTTAATTAGTAGCTGAAGCGCTTGTTCCTCATTGCGGTTTTCCAAGGGAATAAATTCACGAGAAGCAAAGCCTGCCAGTTCATCTGACATGCCCACAACCGTCAAAGTCACTGATGGAAGTACCCTTAAAATAGTCTGTGTAATTTGGAGCTCATTAGTCCCGAAAGCAGGGGACTTGAGAAAGTAGTGCCCTTTATCTGAGCTGACTCTGAGAATTGTGGACATGTAATTCGTTCTGCATTGAACAACTGGACCGAAAACGTGCGCATTGTCGTCCTCAGCAACTCGTCGGAACCACTCACAAGCCATTTTCATACCAGCCCAGTTGGTGTCGAGGCTGCCAAATACTTCTGAGAACAAGAATTTTCTTTCTCGAGAAACTTTACAACGCGAACAGTTACACCAATCAAGCTGTCATTGTCTGATGTGTTTAGACCTTTCACGAAGGAACAGTCCTGCCAGGCCATATTTTCCGTTAATCGAAGTTGCGAGTCTTCTTTATCTTCCAGCAACAACATCTTGGACACATCCTGCTCGATTCGGTTCGCTGCAGTATTTGGAGTAGTTTGCAAAATAGTTTCCGAGTAGGTCAGCAACAGCAAAGAATCGTACAGCAGAGGCGTCGATGCTAAGATGTTCTTGGAATTGCAAGACACTGGTCTCGATATTCCGCGCACCCATTCTAGCGAAGTAGTAGGGGGGAAAGTCCTGAGCTACCAGCGTCATATTTCATCATAAGCACTTTGCGCTCATCTGGAATGACCAGCACGAGCCTAATGAGCTCCGAAAAGAACTCCACGACGCGCTCCGGCTCGCTACGCTTTGGCGACATACCATTCATTCCGTTTTACGAGCTGCAATAACGCTGGGTAGCTTCGTAGTTACTGGGAAAGAACGAATCTTGATCTACCCTTGTAGGAAGTGATGATGATCATGAAGATGACTTTCATTTAGGGCGGATTTAGCAATTTGCTTCAGTCAGAACGATGGCATCATGACGCAGCCAAGGGAATCAAGAGGAAAGCGTTGTTAGTTCAACAGTTGGTGATCATAGTTTTGACTTGGTGCGATTGCTCGCACGCAGTCAAAGCTAAAGTTAGTGTTGTGCGCTACCGCGCTCTGCAAGTTGTGCATCGCCACGTTGCTCAGCGTGCGCATCAGCTTCTGCCTTATCGTCCTCGCTTCCCCACTGCACCGCTTTCGAAAACAAGCTCGCCGAGTTCACCGCCGCAATCGCATCCATCTCCGCGTGCTTTGCAAGCGCCCGCAGCGCCTTGCCATACACAAAATGCGTGCCCAGCACAATGTACGGCATGCAGTCATCCACATGTTTCTCTCGCGGCAGCACCGATGTGGAGTACACATTCGGCGCAAGCGGCGCAAAGTACTCCAGTCGAGCGCCTGGCTCAAACATCTCTGCCAGCACGCCCGACGATTCAAAGTGCTCGCCGCACGTGATCTTGTACACGCCCGCCTTGTCGGCGCGCACCTCTCGCACGCGCTCGAAGCGCGAAAACGCCGGCGCGTGCATCACGTCAATGCAGTCTGGAATGTGCTTCTCGCGCGCAAAACGGAAGAAGGACGCCTGCGCAACGCCCACCACCACCGCCACATGCGAGCACGCGCGCGCCGGCACCACTTGCTCGTGTTGTTGTTGTTGTTGTTGTTGCTGCTGCTGCTCTTGCTGCTCATCCGCTGCGTCGGCGGATTGCGAAGCGTCATGCAGCGCTTGTTCGTGTGCAGCCTGCTGTGCGCTGGCGTCGTCGCGCGCGTAGCCCAGCAACTCGGACAGCGAGTTGCCCACCGGCGTATCAATGGTCATCTCGCCCTCCTTTGGCGAGGCGCACAGCACCACTCCGTCAAAGCGCTCGCTGCCTCCGTCCGCGTACGACACGTCATACTGGTTGTCCTGTTCGCAGTACACGATGGCGGTGACAGTGGTGTTGAGGCTGAGTCGCAGCGGCATGGTGGCGCGCGCCGCCTCAATGAGCGCGTCGCACAGCGCGCCATTGTTGGGCGCAATCGTACACAGCCGCTCGCTCGCATCGCTGTTCATCGCGTCGCACTGCAGCATGCTGAACTGCAGCGCCAGCGCGTTGAGCCGCTTCATGCGCGCGCCCGCATACTCGCGCATCACGGTGGGCGCAATGTGCCGCGCCACGTACTGCGGCTTGTACTGGAACTGCTCGGTGTAGTCCAACGCCGTGCTGCGCAGGTACGAGTCCAGCCCCGCGCGCTGCACAAGCGTGCCCACCGAAATGGAGCACGTGGCCACATTGCGCACGTTCATCTTCGCCAGCAGCTTCACAAAACCCTCCACACTGCCGCGCGCAATGGCCGGCGTGATGCCGTACGAGAACAGCAGCGGCGCGGTGGTGCCCCAGAATGAGTAGTTGCGCTGCCACATGTGCACCACGCGCTTGGGCGACAGCACCGTGAGCATCAGAAACAACACGCACTGCACCATCACGTACGCGCGGTTGAGGCGCCCCACCACGCGCGTCATGAGCTGCTGCGCCGAGTACAGCAACATGGCAAACGCGACGCTGCGCCACAAGTTGTTGTTCAACAGCCGGTACAGCACGTCCAACAGCCACCACCCCGTGTGCATGAGCAAGTACTTGTCGTCTCTCCAATCCCACAGCGCATAACTTCGCACCAGCGCGCCATAACTTCCGCGCGCCCACGCGCTGTTCACAACCGCCGCGCGCACCCGTCCGCGGCGCATCGCAGTGGCGCCCGGCAGCGCCACGCGGCGGTTGAAGAACGGCAGCGTGCCGCGCGCGTCGTTCGCCGCCTCCAGCAGGTCGTTCAAGAAGGTGCCGTGCAACACGGGCAGTGTGGCATACGCACCCACTTGCACCTCGAGCTCATCGTCCACGCGCACGGCGCGCAGCGAAGAGCCGCCGAGCGTGGCGCGCCGTTCCAACACGCTCACGTCGAACGCGCGCTCCGAGTGCAGCTCGTGGCGGTCGTGCTCCGCCACGAGCGCCAGGTCGAGCGCGGTGGCGCAGCCCAGCAGGTTGCCTCCCACCACAGCAATCTTCATCGCCACCGTCTGCGCGCGCGCGGCGCAGGCGAGCGTGCCACCCCCCCCGCGCAGCCGCGCGCAGCTTCAAGAAGGAAACACACACACACGAGCCGCGCGCGCTCGCGCGGGCCGAATCTGCTGCGCAGATTCATTGAAATGAATCATGATGATGTTTCGCTTTCTTTTATCCAACACACACACACCCAAAAAAACGCACGCAAAAAAGAAAAGAAAAAAATTGGTTGCTAAAAATCACTGCGCCAGCACCGCCTGCACCACAAACTCGCACAGAAACGACGACATGGGCCACAGCCCCACAAAGCCCGCGCAGCGCACCGCGCGGCGCAGCCGCACCGCGCGGTCGATGCGCCACATCCAGCACGGCGGCGCGCTGGGCGTCTCGCCGCTGGCGCAGTACACCGCCTCGCTCACGTGGATCACGCCCACCACCGCGCCGCCCGGCAGTCTGCCCGTCTCCCTCCCCCCACCACCACCG